>JARGYA010000516.1:0-90741 GCA_029204335.1 Mycena vulgaris
CACGCGATGCCACAGCCAGCAATAGTGGCAATTTCAGCCATTTTGTATCACGCTGTATCGCGGGGTCCACTTTTTTTAGCATTACTCTCATTAAATAGTACACAATTGGGCCACGCTTCTTGCTCGCTGCCCCCCAGCACCTCCAGGGCACCCGACACGCGGGATTCTCGTGCCCGACGACGGCCCCGCGTAATGGCCCGCCGCCGCTCGTCGCCCGAGATGCGCGGCGTCGCGGCCACGTGCGCTCCATGCACACATGGTGCGGTGCTCCCCAGGAGCACGGCGTCGGCTCCCGCGGTGCTAGCCGCCACACCGTCTGTATTGTATTACGCTGCTAGCACTCTTGGACTGATGGAATCGCGGGAGAGACTCAGAGGGGCCAAAGGGAGAGCAGAGGCTCAGTGGGGGCGTGCACAGCGGGAATAGAAGTTCACGAGATGAAGAAGAAGTCAGGTACGGGTGGATTTGAGGAGCCAGCGAGGACAAGGAAGGCCGTGTATGGAGAGATGCGAGCCGCCGCGTCAATGATGGTGGTACAAGAGAGAGAGGCTATTCGAGCTCCGCCACTCGCGATATATCCTAGACCACCTCAAGACAAACCTAAGGCCACCCGATATTTTAAATGCCGCACGATAACGGTCAAGACCGGGGAGAGAGTAGTCTGTAGGTTACCGCGCCTGATAACCGGTAGCCTGCGTTATTATATAAGCATCCATTTTGGGAACTCACGTGCACGGTCCATCGACGCGACTTGGACGCGTCGTGGAGGCTGCTGGGGCCGGAGGGCGAATATGGAGGTCCCATCGTGAATTTAACTCGATAAAAACACCTCTTGCTCATATCGTGTAGCTAAAACCAGAGTGGATGCCCTAAATGAATATCTTTGGCCGGTTTTCACCCGTCTCACGCCCAAAACGTCAGATTCAATGTTCTGGGAAAAAAAAATGTTACTGATGTAAAATGCGAGACTTAATTGAATGCTTTGAGCCACTCAATTAATTCTGCACCTGACGAAAGATGAAAAACACGTCTCGACGCGTCTCGCTAAAGTGCTTGTTTGCGCATGCATCTGTGATGGTTACATAATAACTCAGGCTACCGGGTATCAAGCACGGTAACCAACAGACTTCATTGAACGAGGTACGAGTTAGATCCGATGAAGCGTCTGTCAAGAGAGACTAGGGAGAGAGGGCAGCGGAGTCCGAGGAAGAGTCGAAGACGCCAGGAAAGAACACACGTCATCACACCGGATCACCCCGGGACCGCCAGTCAAACACGCGCATACACCTCTTCTCCTGTCCCACCAACGCGACGTTCGACAAAACTGGACCCTTCCCAACGATGCCGTATGATCATCCGGAGCCCCCTCGGAGGACTCGTCTCTCCCGAGATTGTAACTCCCAAGCTCATCGTTGGGCCTTATTAGCGGCTTCTTTTTTGCTTGGGTATACGATGGATTACTAGTGCGCGTGTCTGCCTCCTTGCCTTTCCTTCTTTTGTTGCATTGTGCTGAATTGACGGATTGGTTGTATTGCACCTGAGCACATATCTCTGCTCGTTTGTGAGGCGCGCTGACGAGTTGGATTACAGAGCACCACAAGAACAACGTGGCATATTGTTTTCTTGACCCGCCGCCGTCCCTCGCCGTCTACCGCCGCGCTGTGCGATCGCCCAGCTGCGTCGCGTCGTGACTCTGTCGGCGTCAGTCTCGCTCGCCCTGCGCGCGGCCCCATCTGCACACGCTCCTCCCCGCGCACACTGCCGAGCCGTCGTGCGCCGCCACAGGGAGGCTGCACCGTAAGCATTCCTCCTATCATGCGCCTGCCCGACATAGACCGCCGCCCCGTCCGGCTTCTCCCACCGCCGCCGCGCGTGTGTGGGAGCGCTGGTACATCCACATCCGCGCCTTGGCCGCACTTGCTCCCCTACCACTACGTTGGGCTGGCGTCTTCGACACCACGCCCGCCCCCCATCGCATCACCCCAGCGGCCCCTGCCCTCCATCCGCGCTCGGGGAGGCTGGATACCCAGCGCGCGGCGCGTACGATCATCCGTAATTGAGCCCGGGGCCGCGCGCTCTGCCGTCGCGTACCCCGCCCGCTTCCTCTGTCGCGTCTCCCACTCACTTCTCCCGCCGCGTGTCCTGCGTAGCCCGACTCCGCTTGCTCTCCCACCCCGCCCGTCCGTGTGCCCCTTTCCTTCCTTTGACCTTTATTTTCTTCGGGCGGGGCGGCCGGGAGCTTCACACCTCCCGCCCCGTCGTTCCTCTATTCTGAGGAGGCGCCCGCCCGCTCGCTCGTTCCTTCGTTCCTGCGTGGTCTGCTTTCGATGCGGTGCGAGGAGGGGTAGGTTCTCGGTACTCCCCCCCCGGTGCTCGAGACTCTCCTCGGGAGGAGCAACCGGGCCGGGCAGGCCCGGGCGGAATGGTCCGCGCCTGCACCATATATAGATGTAGATTTGCGTTAGCAGGGGTGCTCGTTCGATTCGAGCCTGGGCCATAGGCGCGAAGCGACGTCATTTTTAACGCGATCGAATCCCTTGCTTCATCGGTTTTGCAGAGAGCAGAGAAACGCCTGTCGCGGATAGTCCGCACTCGCACCAGAGTACTAGGAATTGATCGATCCAGCAGGAGCGCTCGTTCGACGCGAGCCCGGGCCATGCATCTCCTTTCGCGAGCTTCTTTTTCTTCCATTAGGTCGCTCAATACACTGAATCTGACTATGACTTAGTTCACGGGGAAGAGAGAAAGCCCCGGTAGCGGATGCTCCACGCCTGCACCGAATAAATCTTCAAATTGGATATTGACAGCAGGAACACTCGTTCGACTCGAGCCCTCTTCCATCGACATCTTTCGTTTTGGTTTGCGCTGAGTTGAATTTTTCGCAACGAAGTTGCATCGCAGGGAGTAGACAAAGGCCCGGACACCCAATGAATGTATTCTCGCGCCCCGCGGACAGTATTTTCTACAGCCGAGCCACATTGCATTGCATATATAACAAGGATGATGTTCCTAGCCCCCGGAGCGTCGAGCTTCCATAATCAAGGAGGGGATCCCCATTTTTCTGGTGAGGCGTAAACTGACCAGTTCACAAAGTATGATTATCCCGTCGTCTGTATTTTCACAGACAGGAACCGCGCCGCAAGAGTATATCACGAGCAATACGGAGAGGGCGCGGGCACTCGAGAGTGACTCCTTGGGTATTTTGTATCGCAAATTTGCGGCCCTCTCTATCACGTAGAGGGGTGTCGAGTAGCAGTCGGAATGGTTTATAGAATCGAACCTAATTGTGAGCAGAGAATACACAGGTGTCAAAAATCGAGAATTGCGTGGTTCCAAGAAGCGATCGCATCATGATCTTCCCCACTTGTCATGGCATGCGTGCTGGGTTCGGATAATCGTGAAAAGATGTCCCCCGAATTGACCGGGCTGTATCCCCCTTTCCCTCAACACGTCGATTGATGGCCTGAAGTTGGTCCAAGGGTCTCCTTGGATATCTCACAGGATCTGCGTGCAATTCAACACAACGAGTCTAAAATTTGATGGGCACTACGGGCCTTTATACGGCACTACACGCGTTCTACACGATCTGATCTCACACCGTCTTTCGACATCTAAGTTGACGATCATCGTTTTCCCCCTCCAGTATCTAAGTGGACCTGCAGCTAACAGCGAGCGCAGTTATATGTGCCACCGCCACGATCCTACAGTCCGCCACTCCCGTCACTGCGTTGGACCTAGCAAATTCAACGCACACACCAATCCGTCAGCCCACCCCACTTCAGATAATAATGAAGCTCAAGAGCACCTATAGAACGTGCCCTCACACCCGGGCGCCACAGGGACCTCCACGAGCGCGCTCGCAACGATGCCGATGACGCTCAAATGCGTGTAGGAGCCGTCGGAGGGGAAGAGTTTGGTGTTGGTGTGGGTGGAGATCGCGCCGAGGCCTGTGAGGGTGAATTGGACGGGGCACCCGGGGGCGTCGGGCTGTGTCAAGTTATCTCAATTGAATAGGGCGGGAAGGAGGAGGAGGGATGCGCACCGAAGTGACCGCGGGCGGGGCGGCGAGCGCAGCGGAAGGGAGACGGCGAGAAAGGGGAGAAAAGCCAGGATGGATTTTGTGAAGAAGAACATCTTGGGTGAGGATATGTGGTTGGGTGGGGATGGGTTGGTTCGTGGGCGGGCTATTGAGAGCATTTATAGGGATTTGCGAAGCGGTAGGAGATGGAGTGGGCGTGCTGCTCCGAGTCCGCTCGCATGTATTGATCCAGAACGGCGTGCATTCTGGTGTTCGGGTATTGAGCATAAGTAGCCGCGAGCGACAGGAAGGAGGGAGGTGGAATGTAATTAAATCAGGACCCGTGCGCCTGGTCCAGTAGATGTGAAACTCAGACGAGTTCATCCGTTTTTGGTTGGTTGACTCTCTTTGTCTGCGCGCGGCGCGCAATTTGCGGCGCGCAATTTATGACGCCGAGTGGCCGCACATCGGAGATAAACTTTAAACAAAACATATTCTGACTGAACGTCAGTAACCTGTAGTTTAACGGGGGTAGATTATTAGTTTGTAAATAATTTGGAGAGACGAGGGGTGTAATCATAAACAATTGATAGCATGTTAGCCGAAGCGTCCGAATTACTGCATCACATCGTCTTGGTTGAGAAAGTCCGTCTAATTCCGCCTAAGCGAGTCTAAAATGGGCCCAACCGCCCTATCGCGAAGCAGCATCACCAATTTCGACTCCTCGCTATACTTGGGCCAGGACGCTCCCGGATTGAGATCGTTCACAAAGGAGATGTAGAAATCTTGCATCTGAGACTTCAGTTTCTGCGTCGGGACCGGGATGAACCCTATGTCGAGGAAGTAGAGATCGGTGGCGTGGAACACTGTTCAGAGAGGACAGGAATTAGCACCAGCGGGAGCGAGGGGAAGAATGAGGATAATACGCACCCTAAGAAAGTCAGGAAAACTTAGAATGAGTTGATCGAATGAATACGCCCACACGTCCTGTGCCCGTGTCTCCGCCGATGCGGTCTTGAGGAATAGCCGCTGAGGAGCCAAGAACGAGAAATCGGTCTGACACTGAGCAGAGCGGTTGAAGAGTGTACTGTTCGACAAGTTGTCCGTCGGGTGCGCGTAGAGGTCGAGCAGTTTAGTGGGTGTATCTTGAGGGACCGTTGCGTTATTGACCACCTCTGATGCGATGGCCTCGCCAAAAAGGGGATTTTCCTCGTCGATGGGCGGCTGGGGGCTCAGATCCAGGAGTGCCGTGCCAATCGCACTTGAGGAGGAAGAGGTGGTGAGCGAAATTTAATGAGGGAATATAACAGCGAGGAGGAGTACTCACAAGGTCCCTTCATTTCGGTTCGTCCCAGTAATAATCGGCCACTCGAGCAAAAGCTGGTAGGCACCGCCTGGATGATCCTGCAACCCGCCCGCAGTAATCTGGGCCCTAAGCGACGTCCCAGAGCTGGATATTCTAGCACGGAAGATCTGCCTGGAGTCGGGGTAAAGGTAATGCATGTTAACACTGGTGCCCCCTACAAGACGCGGTCAATACTGATAAAGAAGTCAACGGCAGCCACACATACCGGCAGATTCGCCCGAGATAGTGATGCGCGAGCCATTATCTTGAATCCATTTAAGGGCGTCGCGTTGATCCTGGAGTCCGACATTCAGAGCTGAAGCCGGTGCTTGTGCGCTCCCAAGCTGCAAAATAATAATAATATATCAATCGGCTCCCGCTGATCCCAGATGATCAACGGCACTCACAAATCCAAGGCGGTAGTTGAATGCTGCGAAGATGACCGGCCTTCTCGTCGCAACACTGCGGCGGACTAAACTGGTGTCGTTCCACTGGGAGCCCGCACCCGAGAAAAACCCACCACCCTAACGATGAGATATGGTGCTTTATGGACCGGCTGGCATGTTTGCGACAGGTGCGGTCGGTTCAAAGCGCGCGGCATGGGATGCAAAGCGGATACCCTTGAATGCATCGACCTGGTTCTGTGAGTCGCGGACTCCAATATAGGATCCAGAGGATGTGCTGACAACGGGACCAGTTTTTCCCAACGCAGTGGGAAAGGCAGGGAGCGCGAGAAGGAGGACAAAGTAATGGAGGAGCATGTTGGGAGAAGTCGAAATGTCGATATGTGTCGGTTTTTGCGATTACATTTTTCCTTGGGCCGTACGTACACCAATGCCTTCCTCGCTACGTAAAAGTCCGAGTTTGGGGGGCGCTAATTTAAACAACATTTCGACAGGCTCAATTCCCGCCGAAATCTACGTGCTCTGCTGACAAATCCCAGGGGTTCAGGCGTCCCGGAGACCTATCAGAGTACTCCAGTATTTACGGTGGGATCTGAGGTAAGTATCATTGCAAGAGACTGACCTACCTGACACGGTCCCGCACAGTACAGTTGACGAGTTTCGTTTGACGAGTTTCGGCGAGAGATCGAGGACGGGACAGGTAACTGCCAATGAGGTGATTGACTCCAAGGTGTGATGAGAAGGACTTCAAAAGACACTTCGGATTGAGAGTTCGTAAGCTATATCTGATTATGTCACAACCACCTTTCGTCCTCACATCGAAAGGGGCACACTGTTTCTATCCAACAAAGTGCATAATCCACAACTCATACTTAGCGGAGGAGTTTTCACTTTATTACTTGTTGCAAATATCGGTCATTCGCTACGACTACAGTTATGTTACACTTATGTATTATTGAGCGATTCAGAATCAATTGCAGGTCGAAGCAAAATCGTTGTCGTCTTCCACGAAGTCAGTATACCGCAGTTCAAGAAGGTGACATTCCCGCACTCACCGAAGCAATCCCCGCATCCATCGCCGTTCGACAGGCACACGCCCGAGGCATCCGCCCTGGTGATCTCGAGGCCGTTGATCTTATTGACCGAGGCATCCCCGCACCCGAGGAGGCTCGCAGCTGTGAGGAATCCGTCACAAATCGGAAAACACAAGAAATCAAACCAGCTTACCGCGCTGGCGGATGAGCTCCTGATCGAATGTGGCGCTCCTGCCCGGGTAGGGCCCGTAGTATGCGCAGCCTGAGATTCCTGAGTCCTGTACCTTGAGCCACGATGTGAACGACTCACAGTTTCCATGACACGCAACGTTATAGGCCTCGACGTTGTACCAGCCCGGGCGTGCGCTTGACCAGCTGGTGATATATAGAGCTGAGTCAGTGCCCAGTCACGGAGAAAGTTAGACTACGTACTGGCAAACATTCGACCCGGCCGCCCAGGCAGAATTCCAAGTGTCCGGTTGAACCAGTGCTTGGCAGTCAGAGAGAGTCGCTGCGAACAGATTGAGATGTAATCCCAGAGTGTATACGGTCCATTGGGAGGCTTACCATCGCTAGTGGTGCCGCAATGTACACAAGTCTGGTCTTGACGGGCGGTGATGTTGGACGGGAACGCCATGGCAGCCCATGCACCGAGGACGGCGAGGAGGAATGTGGAGGAGTACATTATCTGGGAGGATTTGTGGAGATGTAGGAGCTAAATGAGTTGGATGGCGATTGGGAGAAACTAGCTGCAGCAGCGATCCTTTTATACTCGACAAGGAATGCAAGTGGTGACCTCACGGGCGTTCTCCACTCCGTTTCGCTCGCAGACTGGAGCCAGTGAAACACTGACGTCAGTTCCTGGCGGAACGTCGCTTGCCAGACATTCAATGGATTATGATATTGTCGCCACAGGCTGTGTAAGCTTTGATTCGTGGAGAGAGCAGAAAATACCCCGGAATCGGAACTAGGTAGACTGACTGGGTCAAGCCAAATAATTTCAAGTCTTGCGAGTTCCCTCTGAGCTCGTTTCGCACTGTGCCCATCGAGCGACGGAAAGGTGCCGGCTTGGAATTCAGCAGCACAGCCTCGGGAAACCGGTTACGTGCTTCGCAGTAATAAGTTGATCGAACCTCCCGTTCCTACGAGACAATTAGACATATCAAGACAATTCAATCATCAACCCACCTCTGGCTGTGTTCATATCCTCCATCGCGAGTTAAAACACTTGTCCGTGCGCCCACTACTGCGCCTCGTCAGAGGAATTTAACTTTGAGTGGAGCAATCGAACCTCGGCGCTCCTCGGCGCTCAGGGTCGAATAGGTGGAGCGTTTTGCCAGGTTCCACAGCATTCGTTGAGTCGATTGGCGCTGCGGAGGGTCACAAAACTGTCGTGGCATGAACCGCTTCTGTCGGCATATGAGCACTGCCCCATCCTGTCAGTCAAAGCGTCACATATTTTGTGGTAGGCTGCGGTTTAATTTTTGGAAGAGCTTACCAGCATAAGTGGCGATATTTTTCGTCGCCCTGGGCCAGCGGAATGTATCCCGCCCCCCATTTGTGACTTGGGGCAAATAACCCCATGGAGGAGGACCTGATCGCCGTCTCGCGATGAAACATGAATTTGAAGTAGTGGTGGGGCGTTGTGGAGGCGGATCAGCCGCGAGAACACCACAATTGAATTACTGACCCGAGGCATACTCCACCGTACGCCGTGGTTGATTGCTCAGCACTCAACCGCTGCGACGGCAAAAAAATGAAATTAGTTTTGGAGGCATGCTCCACTTGCTCCACAAATGTTTCATTCAAACTAGGCGAGCGTCCGCCGTCGAGTGACGAAGGCTGATTGCTATGTTCGACGGAACCTATGCAACCAAGGCGGTCAAAGCGAGGCGAGGGATGTATAAAAGGTGAGGCAGATGGAGGGTGGAACATACCAATCAACTCAAACATTCTACTCTCGACATGCATTTCTCCACTCTCATCGCCATCATCGCACTCTCCGCCGCCCCGGCTGCGTTAGCGCAAGTTGGCGTGCATTGCGGGACGACCTCCGATGGTGAGTTTATTTCCCTGCGCGCATCTCGGGCTGCACTGACGGAAAGTGCTTCACAGCGACGTTCTCCGACTGCCAAGCGCTCGTCGACCCCGCGACATGGGATTCCGCGTGGGCGACCGACACCAACGTCTGCCACTACAGCAACCCCGATGATTTGTTCAGCGCGCCCGCGGAAGCGTACAACACCGCGTGCCACGGCAACTGTTGCGTGTACTTTGCCTCCAAAGTTGCGGGCGGCAAGCCCGACAAGGAGCAGACGCGGCAGGACGCGATGAGCCTGTTCGGCTGCGCGGATATGTCATCCAATAAGGTCAACGCATTGCTGTTCACGGAGCAGGCGTACGGCGTGTGCCTTTCGAATGGAGACGGGTGTGGCGATTGCTTCGGTGAGTGATTTGGTGAGGGAGGGGAACTGGAAACTGACCGGACTGCAGATGACAAGGATTTTAGCGGCGGATGTGCCAACTGCTGAACGAGTCCGGCCAGTACTACTAGGTGCCTAAAGAGAAGAAGGAATTAATTATCGTGTATTTGTACCACAACCTGGATTGCTTGGATATATATCAAACGCACGCTAGTTAGAGTACCTGTGAGACGGAGACGGGGCGATGCGACGAATCGGTTCCAATGACCGGAGGACGGGATGTCGTCAACCCAGAAAGGAGGCAAATTATTTGAGCAAGCAGTATAAACGGCGAGAAAGTATTGAGCTGTGGGCATTGCCGACTCAGAGCCGGAAGCGTTGGGGAATTGAAAAGTAAGACTGCAGACGCATTTGAGGACCCAATAAAGGGATGAATATGATCTTGAGAAGCGCCAGGAGAGGTCTGTCACTGAGAACGTCTGAAGCAAGCCCAAAAGTACGTGGCACACTGCCGCTTCACGAGGCTCTGACTCGGCCTCTGAGGAACCGGTGCTCCACTGCTCTTCGCATCAGGCGGCGGAGATTGGAAGCGAGATATACTCTGTTGAACCGATGCGATGGCATAATAGCGAGCCCGAGTTATGGCGAAAGAGAGTTAGGTGGCAAGTTGCGAGAGGGAAGCGGCTGTGCTACCAACCTCGACCAAACAAAAGGCACGTGGGCTCGATCAGTGGCGGTGCTCGCTGCTTTTCTTTCTTTCCTCTTCTTCGACCAATCGCGACGCATTTTCGGCGGACTTACGATCCCTAGCCACCACCGCCCGGGGCCAGGAATTTATGTATCAAGGGCCGTTCATCAGCCTTGTTACCCTGTGTTTCCCCGAGAAGTCGACGCGTTCTCAAGTTAAGGAAGTTCATCGTGGACGTGGATAGCGCGGCCGTTGAATCTTAGGAAGCTCAGGAGGCATTTTCCATGCCCCGAGCCTACAGAACACGTTAGGACTGTCCTTTCGCCCGATGTGTCTTCGGTCGATGGTGAACTGGGAACGCGGTTCAGCCCGGGCGGGGGCTTGACCGCGATTCAGACAAGATAACCCGGTACTCATTTTGAGCTCAACGGACGAGGCGGGGCTTAGATGCGCTTTTGAACTGGATCTGTGGAACTGGCCGACCATCAATGCGGTCCGCCACGTCACGAATCACCTCCCGCCGCGCGAAACCCTCGATTTCGAACGATCCGCCTGCGGCCGGAGATGGGTAGATCATCGGCGTCATAAAACCGCAGGAGGCCCTGCCATCAAGATGCAGCGCTTCCTTGAGGATTTTGGCCGGACCGGACCGACTTTTCAAAGTTGAACTTGGACCTGCTTTCCGATCTCCACCGCGGCGCACAATGCAAAACATACGAGCATATTGGACCTGCTTTCTCTGCAAACTCAGCTCGCGGGGCAAATTCGTGTTAGTAGCGCTCGGAACCAGCTTATCCCCAATACCTACCTGTGGTCTTATTGGAGAGTCCGATACATATTTATCTCCGGCACCAGTACATTGCGTGTATTCTCATATTGTCCATGCGGCTTAATATCCCCAATCCATTCAAATATCCGAAACCCCTACCCCTGATTCAGCATGTCGCCTATGGTAGCTTCTCAACCTTCGGTGCTCGGAGAGGTACAGTATAATCAATCCTTCCAAATGATGTTAGCTCAAAATAAGTTCAAGGGAGACCAATGGACTAACCGACGACGCATTTTTGCGGGTGAGCATGGGGGATTCGCGCTTCACGGGGGGGCATCTGGGCGGGCGCGAGGTTGTTCCCGGGCTGTGGCGCGCCCCTCGTGCACGCATAATGTCGGATATCTGTTGCATGCTCAGACTCTCGTCAGTTACTGACATTGAACGCTCGGCCAGGTCGACGATCATTTCAAGTGTAAGTCCGATTAAGCACACATCGATTTGTCGCATACTGATAGTTTCATTCTAGGGGCGTACTCAATGGACGCCATCCTGACTCCCGAGGAGCGTACCGTTGCTTAGCGCTTAGGGGTCACATCGGCGCATATAGCACAGTCCATTCATTTTTAAATAATTACCGTCAAGCGTCGTTGTTGACTACTCGCTGCGAGGAAAGATATTTTTTGTGAACCCCAAGTTTGGGATCGTAACTTGCGCTTGGGTTTAAGTATTGAATTCTTAAACGTAACTCGGCGCCATACGCAGCGCACCGCGGCTGTCTCGTCAATGCCAGTAGCACCCGCTCCAACTGATTGTGTTCGCTTTCTAAAGCGAACATTCCACCGGAGTAACGACACCAACGCTCGAGCATCTAGCACCGCGGGCAAAGCCCCGCGGCAGTTAAAGTGCAATTGCCGTTGAGGCACTTCAAGGGGCACCTTTTTTTTATGTGGCAGCGGATGTTGGTGGGATGTCACACTCTAACATTCATAGCGGGTGCTTTCTCGGCTGTATTTGATTTTACAACACTTTCCCGATTTGTGCTTCTCGATTCAGACAGCCTCACGTCGAGCATCGAGCAACGACTAATAAAATCAATTGCGACACACATCCTACGGTGCCCATGCTTTATTTAGATCGTAAGTTGGCAAGAGTAGGTACATCAGATCAGAGAATTCAGGCAAACAACTGGATCAATATTTTTTCCAACAAAACTTCATCATCAAGAAAGATAGAATCCAGGCTGTAATCGTCCTCGCCATCGATTTCCATGTCCGACTCTGTTTCTGAGGCTGGGGCAGACTGCATACCATCCTCTTCATAAAGGCATGCATCCCACTCGTTACCAGACTCGTCGTCAGAGACTTTGTCCCTCCTCCTGAGCCCAAGAGAAGTAGTAAATGTGGTGTGTATCGACTTCGAATTTGAGCAGCGAAGGATGACTAACATATCTCGTGGATCATGTCTTGGAGCTGCAAGTCTTGAAAAAGACACTCGAGTCACCTAGTGGGGTATTGTGAAACCCTGAAGGCCATGATTGCTAGCCCCAATAGCGGTTTAACTACTGGTGACATCCCCGACTCATGGCCGACATAAACGCTGCGATCAACGCCAAGAGTAGCCGTTTTTCCCGATGAGGTCACGGCTTCCTTGAAGGGGACAGCGGCCACAGCAAGTCTCACAACTGACCTTAGTAACCAGCGGATGGCCGTGAATAAGTACTTGACTGACACGAGTGTCAGTTTTCCCAGATAAAGTATAACCGCACGGGTTGAAGTTGGCACTTTTTTGTTTCAACTTCGCCTTCAGAAATTCAACTATGATTTGTCAGCCGGGGACGTCAGCGTTCGCGATCTGGGGTTTTTTCATGGTTGGCACATGGATACCGCCATCCGCTAATGCGCCAAAGAAGCCCTGCTTCGGAATCCGAAACGAAGAAAGGCACGCAGATTGCGCGAGACAGAGGCTAAAAGCACGGGAAACAGGATTTCTACTGTAACGCCACGGGACCGTCAAGTGGGGGGGTAAAATATACTACATACAGAGCAAACGGGATGCCGGGCCCAGCATCATTTACTTGAGTATGTACAGCAATAGCGTGCGGGATGACTAGGGCCAGCCGCGGTGCCAGTTGTTATCACACCTTTCCTTTGTCGCGTCGTCGCCCGTCCTGCAATGCACGCACCATTGCACACAGTTCTGAATCTCCTCCGCGCGCCCCGCGCAATGCGCGCACGGGAGCCACATGCCCGCTGGGCCGACGCCTGTGAGCCCGTCCACGAGGGTCTGGTAGCCGGCGACATACCTGCGCGGCGTGACGCCCTCGAGCGAAAGCTCCCCGAGGCACACGACGATGCCGCGCCGCTCGCTGCGGACCATAGAGATCATCTGCAGGACCGCCTCGACGCTGCACCGCGGTCTCAGCACGCCCCGCGGGGGCTGCAGTGTCAGCGTGCTCAGCGCGGCGAGGTGAATAGGCGAGGTCTCGCCCGCCTCACACGATGCCTGCAATCTCCCGTAGTCGTTCAGGATGATCTGCAGTTCGATGCCAGAGTCTACGGGCGGCTCCGGCTGATGGCGCTCGAGCGCGCGTGTGAGACAGCCCCATGCTGCGGTTGTGCCGAGGATCGTGCGGACGGTGTGGTGCACATCGCAGCGCGCGGCGAGGAAGGCCCAGAACGCGTCGGTCTCGTAACACGGGTCATCCTCTGCCTCAACTCGAAAGCGCCGGGTGCGGCCGGCAGCGTCGCGGAGGATGACGTCCTGGTCTCCGTACACCTCAAATGCGGTGATTGGGGCGAGGCCGCGCAGCATGTGTGTGAGGATCGGGTGCGGCTTCTTGCGTCCGAGCTTCCAGGCCGAGAGCCCCTCGTCGTCGCATATAGTGATCGAATGCAGTGTCGAGCTGGTGGAGATCTTGAAGAGCTTGAGCACGGCGATGATCTCGGGCATGGACATGTGTAGGTCTAGAGTGCGGATTGACGACGGTGGGGTGAGGGTACCGGGATTGGAAAGAGGACCGTCATCCTCTTCGAACCCGTTGTACAACTCGAGGGAGGTGAGTGACCGACATTGCTGGAATATCGTGCCGAGGGCATTCATATCAATCGAGGTGATATCAAGCTCGACCAATTTCGGCGCGAGGAGAGTCGACCACTCGCGTGGACAGACGCCGTTAAGGGACGTTTTGAGCAAGTTAGGTGCCGTGAAATTGAGCGTCGGGGACTCTGCACTGTCGTCATCTCCCAGGCACTCATGGGTGTATTCCGCGAGAATTGTAAACTCCAGTCCTGCGTCGACCAAGCACAGAATCGTCTCCATATCCTCGCTGTCTGGGTCCAGCATCTGGTGCCGGATGTAGAGCTTCTGGATGCGGTGCACGTGGGGAAGCAGTGCCTGCACGACCTCAGCACGCTCCCTAGGCGTCGTGTCTCCGGCCGGATTCCCGTATTCATTGCAAAAGCAGTCCAGGCGCACATCGAGTGGCGACGTACGACTGCGCTCTAGCAGCAGCGGGAGGAAAGAAAGGTCGCGGCGGTTTTTGGTGCGGATACACGACCAGAGTGAGCCGGATTCCAGTGCAGCGGCGCGCCAAATCTTGTTGACGCCTGTCACGTCCATGAGGCCATACCGATGCTGATCACGCTCTGGGTGCGGTATGAGGTGGAATACTTCGATGAGGACGTCGGGTGGAAGACAGGCCATGTCGTGGCAGGATAGTGGTGCTACTGGTTGATCCGTTACGACATCACACTGCCGAGCACCGCCGAGTCCATTCCAGTTATCTCTCACACATCACGGAGTTGAAGCATCTTGCTCTCGCGGGTTGCCAAGGCCAAGCCAACGGCCGCTCCTGTAATTATACCGCTGTGCACGGAACGAGCCTAAAATTACTTTTTTCAGGATCCGTGGAATTGCATCGTACACCGTCAACGGTCGGACACGTCGTCTCCAGCTGGACGTAATATGGTGAGTACATGCTGGTGGCAGCTGGTCCCAGCATTCCTAAAACTAGTCTTCAGCCGAATTCCCAATAGGTCCACAGTGGTGCCAGACCATCGCGGTGAAGATCGCGCGTGCCGTCATCCTCTGTGAACCATGGGCGCGGTTGGAACATCACAGGTTTTCAAACCAATGGGATATTGTCCAGAGTGTTCCACAGTGGACATTCTAGGTCGGCTATCTCTTGGAACTCATCGACAACAGGTATAATATCAAACACCGCTTAAGAATCCCATCCCTGAGTCCATGACACTACTGACTGAAGCTATGCTGCTTTCCTCTTCCTGTGGAGGCTCGGGTTGCCCAGGAAGTCAAGTTTCATCCAAGGCACCGAGGTCGGACGGATGACATTCAACAACTTCAGTGGTGAGTCGGTCCTTCCTCTTATAAATTGTTGTCAAATCGAGGGGACATGCCCAGGATCCTAAGCAAGCAAACTGCAGGACTTGTTTTGGATTGCGACCACAAACTTTGTATTCCCACATGTCTTTTCTCCGTTTGTGTCGCCCCAAGTAGAATTACAATCAAAAACTGCCCAAAACACCAATTTTTCGATCCGCGCCTTCGGTACTGTCAATTGCTGTAATGATTTCAGCCGTCAAGCTCGATCACCATGTCTATCTTGAATGAGTTGTTGAAGTCGTTTGGCCCGCATGTTGATTATTTCCAGTCTGTATCAGTATCTTACTTGTTCTGGGGTCGGTTGCACTTCTGGTATGGTTAACTGTATGAGAAGGATTGACTAGAAACTGACCGTTCCTTAACGAAATGCTCCTCGTTCGTTGGTATATGCTGTAACTCCAATCCCATTCGTGTTTAACTCCATTTTCATACTTACGCAAGTGCTGAGATGTCTTGCTGCGGTGCGCGGCAGAGTTGGGATCGGCCTCTCGAGCGGGGGCGGAGTTGGAGCGGTTATTGCCAGCGGGCTCGGGAGTTGGGCGTGACGAAGGGCGGAGAGACAAACGGCGAGCACGAATGGTGAATGAATGGTGGACGCGACAGCAGGGCGAAAGAGATGGCGAAGGGGCAATGAGGTGCAGGGGCCGGCGTAGTGATGGACGGGCTTTCGCTTGGCCTGGAAGCCGTGGCTTTGGCCTGGCTTGGAGTGGCTTTGGCTCCATGAATTACCAGGCCGGGCCACCACATTTAGCTTTGGCTTGGCCCGGCTTGGCTTTGGCTTGAGCCACGGCTTTTCATCAAGTTGTAAATCATACAAAATGGAAGGCTTACAGTGTTACAAATAATTGTTGATACCTGGAATCCGTCTTTCCCAAGGTGCGTAAGTACCCTGGGATGGATTTAAAGTCCAACAGAGCTTGTAAATTCAATATTCAATATTTCTTAGCTCTTCTTCAGGTCTTCTTCGGGCAATTGTGGTAGGAAAACAGTGTATATGCCGGCCAGAATGATGAGAAATGGTTGAAATTTTTTATGTGCATTGTATCTGAGGGGGTATTTCATTAGTTTTCTGTGTCTCTTCAGTGTATGGTGAGAGGTTCAAAAGCCACGGCTTTTTGGCCCGGCTTTGGCCTGAGCGAATGCAAGGCCGGGCCAAAAACCATCTCAGGCCAAGATTTTGGCTTGGCTTTGGCCTTGGTACCAAAGTCAAAAAGCCGCGGCTTTTTGGCCTCAGGCCAAAGCCATCACTAGGCCGGCGATGGTAGACCGCTGTGTACGCGCGCTGGCTCAGTCTGAGGAGTGTGGCGACGATGCTTCCCAGAATTAAAGGACGAAGCACCGTTGACACGACGGGCAGGAGTCGCGGATCGTGTTCGAGGAACAGTCGAGGTTCAGCTGCGTAGCGGCGGGCAAGGTGTCGGGGCGGGAATCGTGCGGGAATGACAGCGCCGAGTCCGCGGAGGATGGGAATGCTAGACGGCGTGGCGGGCGGCGATGTTGTGACAAAGGTGGCGAGACCCTGTGTCCAAGTGTCCTGACTGTAACAGACTGTAACCCGAGGAGTTGCTGTGTCAAACGGCCTTGAAGGCGAAGTCATTGATGCGCTTGCTGATCGCATCACATCGTGGCAAGGGATGCGGCACTCGGGCCGCGGCCACTTCTTGTCAACAACGACTATGTCTCATCTTCTGCTCTCAGTTTGGCCGCGCAAAGAATCGACTGGAACGATCCCGCTAAACGAGACCGAGAGCCCTTCTGCTCAAGCGGCCCTCTCCCACGTTCTTGTCGTGGATCTTCAATGTCGGCCGTAGTGGTAGCACTCACAGGATCGCCTGAAAAGCCGCACCGGTGGCTCATAACTCAGAAAGCAGTCAGTGGGGCATTCATTCATGCTGCTCTGAAACACTGTCAACACTACTACTTTCAACAGAGCTTAGTCTTTCCCATAGGCACACCTCCAATTCGAGCCTGGCGGGCGGGCTCCGTTCTGCTCTCAGTTGCGTGGGCCAAGTTTTCACCATATCTACATCTTTCCTATGGCAGCGCTATTTTCGGCTCAGCCTTCCATATCCCCCACTCTCCTCGGGGCGTCACCGGAGATGCATGTCAGCTCGCGTCAGGCAATGGGACGCCCAAAGTCCGCAAAGTCACGCGGGGCCAAAAAAAGCCGCCTGATTGGCTCTAATAACTCGTGCGCAACTTCTCTAATAGACACGCTTCGTCTCCGTCTCCGTCTCCGTCTCCGTCCCCATCCGCGCAAGCTGCCCCAACGACTACGCCTTTCCCCGCTCGATAGCAGCTAACTCTATGTCCCAATACTCATACCTGTCCGCTCCCGACCCCGAGTTCATGGAGGTATGGGCCAAATTACCGCCGAGACCGCCTGGCCCCATCGACGTGACGATCCAACGTCATGCGATGAAAAACATAGTGGTGCCGCAGATTATGGAGGGCTTTCGCCCGCAGCTTCCGGCTGGTGAGCTTTGCAGCACGGGTCTTGGTGTCGCTCATCAATTGGCAGACACGGCTTATCGCGTGGTAAACCGCACTATCCCGGTCGACGGAGGTGAAATCGCGATCCGCTGCATCCAGCCTACCCCTCTGGAAGGCGAGGATCCCGGATTCTCCGTGCTAGTCTGGCTACACGGTGGAGGTTGGCACCGGATCATCACAGTGGACGGTCACTCACTCACCACGGTCTACAGGATGGGTCTCGGGCGATCTTGACATCGATGATTTTCATCTCAGGATACTTAGTGTGGAATTCCGACTCTCCGTAGTCAATGTCGACTACAGGTGAGCACATCCGATGTTGTATGCCATGCCTAGAGGAATGCACTTCTTTTTTAGGCTGGCGCCCGAGTATCCATTCCCCACCGGCTTGAACGATAGCTATGCCGCGTTGAAATGGGTTAGTCTGCATCTCCTCTGTATATTTATACGCGCAAATCATCTCACTCTTACGTGTAGGCTGTTGATAATGCTCCTGAGATTTCGGCATCTCTTACGAAAGGATTCCTGCTCGGTGGAGCATCCGCAGGTGCTCACTATACCGCTGCTATCGCCCACCGCGCCCGCGATGATCCGTTCTTCGAGGCCTTCCCACTCACCGGCCAAATTCTCCAAATCCCAGCGGTCTTACATCCCGCCGCATATCCCGAGCAGTACGCCTAATTCTTCCCCCCAAATTCACATCTGATCCATATATATTCAGATTCAAGGCGGAGCTGTTGTCGGTGGAGCAAAACAAGGATGCTCCGATATTATCGAAGGCGAACCTCGAGTTCTTTTTCGGTCCGTTTTCATCATCCCAAGCATGAGCCCTCTGTTGATTCCGGGCTTGTCTAGATTGCCTCAAGGGCGAGCCGTCTGATCCGGAGCTATCTCCACTGCTCGCGTCCCATGAAAGCCTCCCCCCTGCTTATATTCAAGTCGCTGGCCTCGACCCGTTACGGGATGAAGGCCTGCTGTACGAGCGGCTCCTGCGCGAGAGCGGCGTCAAGACCAAGCTTGACGTGTACGTCCTCATATTGCGCGGAGTGAATAATTCGATTCTAACGGTTCAAAGTTATCCGGGCGTCCCGCACGGATTTCACATCAGTTTGCCGCAATTGGCGTTGAGTAGGCAATGGGCGATGGATTTCCGGGCGGGGCTTCGTTGCCTCCTCGCGGGCACCAACGTTGACGGTGCGCTCTAGCTTTGATACTTCTCCGAGTCTACCCTTCAATTCATAGTAATATCCCCACTCATCTGAATTATGTGACTCGGTTAACCCTGGTCATCGATGACGCATATCTTTGTTAGGCTATATTCCATAACCTAAGTCATCAGCACGGGGATTTCCTCAATGCCATTCTATGACATACCTCTGGCCGGGTGATCACATCGAGTGCTATATTACTCCCAGGTCAAGTCCGCGCGCCCCATTACGCCTCTCACTCATGGGACCTACGCTTTCCCATTACGCAGCTCTGGCGGTTGCCTCCTACGCAATTTGGTCGATCCTGCGGCGTATCTTTGGAACGACTGTTCTCGACAACATTCCCGGGCCCCCCTCCCGCTCCATTTGGACTGGTATACATAGTATCATTCTCGTTCTGGGGCTCTAATATCACAGGGAATCTTCCCGCATTCTACGACCCCGACGGCTGGGAGTTTCACCACGACATCGAGGAGAACTACGGCCAGGTCGTGAAAATCAAGGGATTCCTAGGTGTACGTCCGGCCATATAGTTATCCCTAATTCATCGCCACTTCAGACCCCGCATCTCTATGTCTTCGATCCCGCGGCATTGCAAAGCATGCTCGTCCAGGATATCGACGCATATGAGGAGCCCCCAATCTACATGAAGTACCAGTGCATCTCAAGTGTTACCGGCCCACGGATTTACATGTCTGCAGGGTGTATGGCCTCCTGTGGGGGCCCGGAATATTATCCTCGGTGGGCCAGGACCATCACAGGTATCGCAAGATAATGCTGCCTGCGTTTGCGCCGACGAAAATTCGGGAAATGATACCGCTGTTCTATGACGTTGCCGAGAAGGTGTCTTGTCCAGGGAGCTGAATTTTCGCCGTGACTAACGAATGAACCAGGCTCGCGATGGGTTGATTACTCCGTTCCTCACGGACGGCTCTCATCAGGTAGTCAGTTATCTCCGCCCGGAATACATCTGACGAGTTCCCAGCTTGATCTCAACAATATTCTCAACCGGACATCGTTGGAGATCATCGGACGTACCGGCATTGGGTATTCTTTTGACGCAATGCTTCCAGGGCAAGAGAAAGAGGATAAATATGCGGAGACACTGAAGGAGCTACTGTGCGCGCATCGGTCTTGTGTGGTAAAGCACTGACGTGCTTATTTATGCGCAGGCCTACTATTCCAGATGGGCTTGTTATTTCCGCTTCTGCCCTGGTTATCCGGGAGAGGGTCCCCCGCCTTTCGGCGCTCCATGGTCAACATGATTCCATGGAAAACACTGCACAAGACACGGGATATGGTTGATTTAATGGAGGCTACCGCCACGAAATTGATCGCGGGGAAGAAAGAGGCGGTCAAGAGTGGGGAGCTCGAGATGCAAGATGATTCAAAGGATATAATGAGTCTCCTTCGTGCGTTCTCCAGTATTCTCCCGCACAAATTTGGTTCTCTCCAGTCAAGGGAAATTTAAACGCCGACGAAGAAATGTATTTGAATGACGACGAGCTTGTTGCGCAAACGGGGTCTGTTGTCTCTTGTCCCCGTCAAAATTCGCTCCTCATGTCTCTGCAGAATGATAATATCCTCGGCGACAGATACAACATCGTCCGCTCTGGATCGATGTTTCCACCTGTTGTCCCTGTATCCTGACATTCAAGAAAGGCTCCGCGCTGAGATCTTCGAGTCCTCGGAACGCATGGATTATGAAGAGCTGGGATCCCTGCCTTATCTCGACGCATTCATTAACGAGGTTTTGAGACTGAGCCACCGTTTTTTAATGAATTTACTGGGTATCATTATGTATCGCCAGGTATCCCCCAGTCGCGCCGGTGATGTTCCGCGAGTAAGTGTGCGATCCTATGAGGCGAGGCATATCTAACAGAGATCTCCCAGAACTGTCCAGGACACGATACTGCCATTGAGCACGCCTATAACTGGCGTAGACGGTAGAGAGCTTCGATCAATTCCGATTCCCAAGGGCACAAGCATGTATGTCGCCATTGCCGCCGCGAATCACAATAAACAGATTGGGGGCCCCGATGCGCTCGAATTCAAACCTGAGAGGTGGCACAATGGCAAGGCCGGCGCCAACACAGAGAGGATGTGCGGCATATATGGAAACATGATGACCTTCCTTGGCGGAGGACGAAGCTGCATGTGCGTCCTACGAGATCATTAATTGATGACTACTAAAGCCCCGATTTTGTTCAGTGGCTTCCAATTCTCGTTGTTGGAAATAAGTTCGTCTGTTTTATGCTGGACACCGATAGTTTGACCTGACGGATCCCACAGAGGTGGTGCTATCGGTATTCCCCCGGTCTGTCAGATTCTCGCCGGCGGAGGCCAATGTGAAGTGGAAGATGTCGGGGATCATCGCGGTGCCCAGCGTTGATGGGAAGGTTCAGCTGCCAACGATCGTAGAGAAGGTTTAATCGTCTCCTTGACTCTTATTTCACTTGTATGCAGTCCGAACATGCAACGCCCGAGACCTAAAATCGAACACGCCGGAATTGCACACGACACAATCGTTGGACTATCTGTCCCATCAAAGACCAGGCTTACAGTGACTTTGCCCCGTTGAGCTCGGCCGGCAAGATCCGTAAAGACTCGGGCCGACCGGGGACTCGATCACTAGAGCCACGAGCGCGTTCCGGCGCCATTTTGACTTAAGCAACTGAATTTCAATAGATTTCCCTGCGGCTTACGATACATGGTGGCCCTAAAAAATCCGAGGGATTGGAGAGCCGGGGAGACTCGGAACATCAGGAAATATGCACTTCTCTGATGAGGGCAGATAAGGCTGGATAATCAATGTCCGTCGCATCAGATCTAACAATCTGATGAGGTCGCTGACACGGACTCATTACGGCCAGATCGCCGATAGCGACCTTCGCCAGCGCCGGCCAGTTCGTTTGAGCATCATCTCATACATGGGAAGAACCCAAGGGAGGGTTGGTGTGCTTGAACGCGAAATCTGCAGCTTCACCTGGGTGAAGACCTGACCCACAATTAAACTGGAGCCCGATAGACGTTCGAAAAATACGCATTCTCGGTTGATGTCGAACTCAGAGAACGGGCTCGGAGCGCGGGAAGATAAAGGAAGACGGGATCAAAAGGTGTATAGACGAAAATAGATCTGCGAAAATTTAGTTAAAGTATCCAAAGAATGTATGCAACAAAGGAGAGTGGACGTTAGGTGGGCAGGAAATCTTGAAGAAATTTCCGCGGGAAGCATCGTAGTGCGTGGTGAACACGAGCGTAAAATGGGCGGCAGTGCCTTCGCTAACCGATGGGTAGAAGAAGAGTAACTAGTATTTGGCTTCTGAGTGAGTCATTCTGGGGACTCCGGGCTGCGCTGCATAATCAAAAAGGACCCACGAATCGACGGAGAAAACAATTCACCACCGCGCATGCGCTCCTTTCACCAGGGCAAAATCATCACGTCCGGAACCCAGGGGAGCGCCGCTCGAACCTCCGGCAGGAGGGACACCCGTCGTGCCTGCTCATCGACATAAATCATCACCTCCAGCCGGCGCAGCGCGGGGAGCATCTCGACCCACGGCAGCAGCGCCAGAAGCTCCGCGGCGCTTCCCGCGTCGACGTGCATGCTGTCCACCGCGTACAGACAGCCGACGATCTGGCGCTCCTCGGCGTCGATGGCGAGCGCGTCTGCCCGCCACTTGCATATGCGGAGGCATACAGGCCGGGGGTGCAAGGAGAGCCGCCGCAGGCCGCGCTTAAGGGACGCGATACGCGTCGGGGTGTCGCGCTCGAACCCGATATCAATTGTAGACAGCCGGGGCGAGAGCCAGAACGTGTTCAGGAGGGGGACGATCTTTGCGGCGTCGGAGGAGGAGAGGGTGGTAAGCGCCGGAAGCGCCATGGGCTGCTCCGTGAAAATGCGATAACCGACAGGTTCGGGTGGCGCGCCGCCGGCGAGTCGTCCGCGGGGTGCATACTGGATTACGGCAATCGTCGGGTGTCGGGTGAGGAACTGTCCGAGGACGGCGGGGTCCACATCGGCGTTTAGCGCGAGCGTGCGGAGCGAAAGGAGAGTGAGGAGCGGGAGGATCCGCGTCAGCTGCGAGCCGGGGACAGGGCCATTACAGAATAGCGAGGAGGGGGTTTGCGTAGCCACCGCGAAACTGATCAAGGTCAATGGCCCGAGCCTTTTCGGAGCAGCTGCTATGGCGTGCACGTTGACTGAGTGGACGGAGAACATGCGTTCAAATTTCAGGTGGGATCCGCTGGACGGGATGGGGAGGAACATATACGGCTGGGTGCCCGTCCCTTTCCGCCGAAAGTGGGCTCTGTCAATCCAAGCAACCTGCCCGAAGAGATGTTTCCCGGGGGAGAAGTAGCGCAGTCCCCAGCGCGCGAGATCGCGGGGCCGGAGGTAGTAGATTCGCCCGAATACGATGAGCACAACCGGTGCCTCAGTCTTCGCCGCCATGGCGCGTATCACATCGCAGAATGCATCCACCAGAGTGTGCTGCGAGTAGGGGAAGATGGTGTCGAGAGTATGCGCAGTGAGAAGATCCTCGGAGAAGGAGAGCCGGAGCTCTGCGAGACCGGGAGATTTTTTAATGAGCTCTAGTAGGAGCTTCATGTCGCGGAGGACATAAAAGGGCCAAAAGCGGCAGATGAGAGTAGAGAGTCGCGGCCTCAAACGTTGCACCTGCAACGCCCGGAGAAGATGCGCGTCGATTTTCAGGAAATCTCCAGTTAGAGATTGCACAGGGATCTCGTGTCGGGCGAAATATAGGACGATACATCGGTCGTTGAAAGCCCTGCAGACGCGCGCGGCGATGAGGAGACTCTGATCGGGAAGTTCATTCAGGATGAGCTCCCAAAGCTCCAGCGGCAGGAAGAACGGCGAAGGTGCACGGTGAGCTTGAGTCTGGCGGCGAGCAGTGAGTGGATTCCGGAGAGTCCCCAGTCGAGGGAGGATACGCCGCGTATGCCGTGTCGACATGGTGGGAGCGGACAAGAAGCACCGGTGATTGCCATGTCCGAATTGAGCGTTTATTTTCCACAGTGACAGCCAGTCACCAAATTGACTCACTCTTGACTAAGTGAAACTCGACGGTCGTGGGGAGGATTTTTAGGGAGGATGGAGGTGGGCGGGAGCCGGCGGGGCAACGTGCGCAGCAACGGGGCATGGTGGCGCAGCAACGGGGCAGGGTGGAGGAAGCGATGTGACAGGGCGGGGCAGCCCCGCCGAGATGCTGGGGTACCTGCGGGGGAAGCGCAAAGCAGTCCACAGGGAGCAGTGGGAGCCCCGGTAGCGGGCGGTCCGCACCTGCATCTCATGAGCTTTGATAGCACTGCCTTCCGCAGGAGCGCTCGTTCGACTCGAGCCCGGGCCTTTGATGGGAAATGTGTTTCTCGACAGTAGTCGCCCAGTGTAAAGCATCTTGTGCGATCGACCCGCGGAGATGAAGATACGGTCGGAATATTGTAGACCTCTGCCAGGACACCAACCTCTACAGTACTACATATTCCTCTTCCGTAATCACCTTCCCTCCCAGTGTTTAGTCAAAGGTGCACGTAACAGGACCGCTGAGAACTATTCCGTCGGCGTCAGCTTCTGCCTGCTGCTCCGGGGAAACTTGGACTGGGCCCTCAACACAATTGGGAGGAGGAGTGCGAACAATTCCCTCAGCTTCATCGGCATCCGCCGCCTCCTGTGCAATATCCTCCGGCGACCCCGCCGTGGCACCGTTCACGGTCCCGACATTTTCAAAACACCGAACGCTCTGGATACCTTTCCCCTCCAGGTGCTGCGAGTCGTCTGAAAACTGCTCCACTGCACCCTGGCCGACCTCGCAGTCCGGAAGACTGGAGACGTGAACTATTAGCAGGGGCGGTTACATATATCCAGTTACGCACGGGAAGGCCGCACAGTCGGCGTCCGGGTTGAGGATAAGAGATTGGATCCCGGGGGTGTTGGTGCATGAGGTGCCATTAAGCGGGGTACAGACACCCCCGCCAAAGGGGAGGGTGCAGGCTTGCTGCACAACGTCCCGGACGGTCTGGAATGACCTCTTATCAGGGACGGCACATGAACGTATGCTGCCTGGACGAACCACAGGTGCGCTGGTCACTGAGATTTTGGAGAGGGAAAGGACGGAGGCGATTGCGATCAACGCAGCGAAGAACATAATAACAAAAGGAGTGGGGGAAGGAGAGAAAAAGAGAGACTGAGAGAAGAGAATGGTGAGCTCGTAAATGGAAAGGCGTCTTTATGCGCCTCGGCAAAGGCTGACACATAGGACAACCCTTCCGGTAACGCCGTTCGACTGAAGTCTGACAGGAGCAAAAGTTCCGTCGCAGTACGGTGACCGATTCTCCGCCCTATTTTAGATGTCAACTCTCCAAATGTCCTGTGAGAGGACTTCCGCCGTCTCCCTTACGTTCCTCACCAGCTCGACACGCCCAAACTTGAGAACGCCTTCATTTATGCGGCGCCGGAGGTGTAGCATTCAACCGCGGATTGTAAAAGTGTGATTATGACGAGTGATTACTGGCGGGGATCACCTGCTTAATATCTGAGCTCGAGTCCGTGTTCCAACGAGGAAGCGGCGATCAGATGCACATGGCGACTGACTGTCCTGGACACAAGCTAATTTGAACGCCGATCATGAAATATACAAGACCTCATTGCCTACTTCAAACGGCGTGATCGATTCAGAGATCCGTCGCATAGCCAGTGTCCGTGGAATACGAGCTGTGGCCGATGTGGGGATTTAAAAGGCCAAGCTACTCGACTTATTTTACGCACCCGCCCCATCCCGCAGCCCAGAAATGCAAGCGCTTTTAGTCCTGTGGCTCGCGGCGACAGCGAGCACCTCTGCTCTCGCGATGACGGCGCGCCGGCCTCCGCTCGGAGCGCGCGACGATGTGAGGTAAGCACCTATCCTTGTATTGGGACTGTCGCTTACACAGGGTCGACGAACCAGCACCACTGAGCCCCTGACAATCACCGTCAGTCTATCCATGGCATCGCCAACGGAGACCGCCGCCGCCGTGTCCTCCGCCTATGCCGCGTACGCGCAGGTATGCGGCCCCGACTTCGCGCGCGTCCTTCAGGACGGGCTCATAGCGTACAACGGGTTGGCGACGGTACCCACCACCAATACCAGCGATCCCAGTTTCCTGGAGTGGGCGAATAACCAGGACCCAGACTATATGCAAGCGCAAACCGCGTGCCAGCAGAGTGGGCTGGCGCTGTACAACGCGGAGAATAACGCGCGGCCGCAGACGACCGCCACGACCACAGGGGTAGCGACGACGCTGCCGGAGAGCGGGGGGAGCAGTGCACCGGCACACCCTGTGAGTACGGGCACGAAGTCGGATCCGGGTGCGCCGGCACCGACGCAGTCGACGGGAGTGGCGATGAGCCATGTCCCGAATATAATCCCGCTAATGGCAGGGGTTTGGGTGGTACAGTACGTTGTGGGGTGATAGATCCACATTGGAATGGACATTAAAATGGACGGACTATCTATCAGCGTTGAAAAATGGCTTAAACGTAGTACAATCATAACGTCTGAGTGTATCTCTGCGTCGGGTTATTAGCAACGCACAACACGCTCCGCGAGCGCCGGTGCTCACCTCAAACCACTCCCGGTGTGATCGACGTGATATGCCTAAGAGCTGGAAGCGAAGATCAAGGATCGATAGCCGCGCACGCACCGTGTTCGTGGGGCCTAGGCGCTACAGAGCGGGCGCAATCCCCGCGTATTCGCCGGCATCGGTCTCAAATTCGAACGTCGGGTACTGGGGGAGGAGCAGGCGCGCGAGGACGGAGGCGAGCTCGTCGGGGGACATCCCGGAGCAGGTGCCCGCGAGAACGACCGTGCGGATGCGATTCGAGGGCGCGAGCGTGTCGAGGGTCGGGGGCCACGTGGATTCCCCTCGAGCCAAATACACAGGAAGGTGAGGCTCTTGAAGGGCGAGAGATCGAGCGGCTTGTTGTGGGTTACCTGCGGATGGAAGGTGATGAGCGGGGCTTTGACAAGATACGGCATGAAATGCGCACCGAACGGAGGTCTAGCACCTCGACCGCGGGGAGCGCGGCCGAAAGCCTGGGCCACAGGCGCCCCTCCGTACTCCCTAAGCTCGACAACACCCGCAATCTCGAGAAATAGAACGGGCAAAATTCCAGTCGCGGAAACCCGGCGAAACGTTTGTGAGCCTCAAAGATTCCAGCAGGATCGCCGAGGGGCGGTGATGCGGGGTCAAATGGGCCTTTTCGCCCGACAGATCGTGCAAGTCGAGGTCCAAATGTTGGATCGCGAGCGAGCACCGGTCCCAGATCCGCATAAGGCTACCGGGTCTTTCGAGAAGCAGGTAATGCTCACGCGGCGGATGGACGGCAGCCGTCGCCGGCGCGGCCCCGGGAGACAAGTCGACATCGGTGTAGTACACTGTCTCCAAATGCGCGAAGGGCAAATTGCAGATGACTGCTCTGATGGAGGGGGAGATGCGGCGGATGCGGATCTCGAGGAAGTGGGTGTGCTGAATGAGATGCGCGGAGGCCTGTAACGTGTCATTTGATCAAATCCAGAGCGTAGCCGCTGCAGAACGATTGGTTTCTGGCCCAAGGCGGCCGAGCGATATTGCTTTGAAAATATGAGACTGCGCCCGTAGACATAGGCACGAGAAACGAGGGCGCAGGCCTGCAAAGCCGTCGGATTGTCGTGTAGAAGATCGATGATATGGTCCAGTATGGTCCAGCAGCTCCTGCGGCAAGTGTGGCTGCATTTGAGATTATGCGTGGATGTCGGGAGGAAGGCAGTGGGCAATACGAACAATCAGACCACCATAGGGATCCACAAGACTGCACTGCTTTCTCCCGCTCTTCCCCGTCGCTAATCCGTCGCCTCGAAAAAAAAATTGAATGTAGATTTCTTGAACGTCTGGGGCACCCATACATGGCATTCAACAATGACCAGATGGTCAGACAGGTAGGATCTTGCATTGAACGCAGGTCTTATGCAACATGTGTCCTAGCATCATATCAGCAGCTTCGAACTCGAAGGAAAAAAGTCCCGCTGCTCTTGCCACGAGTTCTCGTTGCTCTCTGTGCTGCCTCTGAAATATTCGACTCCTCCGATATGGCGGTCTCTCTGCTGTCTGTCACCTGTTCCATATTCGGGCGTTGTTAGTTGGCGCTCCCGCTCCGCATCTTCCCGACTTATTTGGGGTAAACGAATAAAACCTCTTTTTTCTCGTCACCTCTGTCAACTCTGGCTCCCTGAGCCACTGGTCATCAATATGCTTCGGGAGGACGGGAGATGCCAGCCGTGAGAATTACCGCGTACTGTGCGCTCATCGACGACTGAATACACGCAGTCAAGGCTGAATCTGATGTATCTTACCATCCCCCGGGTCATCAGGAACGCACTAATTTGCCCCAGTATCCATTACTCAGTCCCAGTCATCGGTACTTTCCAGTGCTCCGCGCATTTACCCTCATTTCATTTAGTTTTCGGAGATTGTCTTAATTTGATAGACACCCCAGAATTTTACCATATAGATGAAGGACTTGACCGATCCATTTGGCAACATTTATCCTCGCCCGTCCAAATGCGATCTTTCATTGGTTATGTTTGGCAGCCAAAGTCTTCGCATTGAGAACACATGACCTCATTCGGATCAACCGGGTGCCCAAACGGGGAGACGCGGCAAGCGGTCTTACCCAAACTTCCACCAACTCCTGCTGCGATGCGGGCAATCCGCGGGCAGATGCGGGCGATTCAAGTCCAGGAGGCTGGCGGATCATTCGTAGCCGTCGATGTCCCCATCCCAGAGCCTGGTGCGCATTCCTTCTCGGCGTAGCCGCTTCAAGAATGAAGTGCAGAGCTGAAATCTCCACCAGGTCCGGGACAAGTGTCGATCAAGGTCATCGCGTGTGGCGTTTGCGGTGGAGATGAGGTATGCAGGAGTGGTTTGTTGTACGTTCCTTTCATGTCTATCCCGGAACATCAATTGTTTCATATTTCTTTCTTTCCAGTCCTGGCATGAAATATCCCCGCGTTCCCGGTAAATACTACTCTATGGATGCAAAGCCCCAATTTCGATGAGTCTTGAATAGGCCATGAAGCTGTGGGGACGATTACAGTCCTTGGCAATGGCGTCGGTCCTGCATGGGTCCCAGGACAACGAGTGGGTGTAGGCTGGTGAGCGTGGCTCCATATCTTAACTACTACCTATTTGGTTTAATTTCGATCGAGGCATGCGGGTCGTTGCGACAACTCTCAAGCATGCGAGCATTGTCGCCGCGGGAATTTCTTCGTGTGTCCGAAAGCGACCGGCACAGGTGCAGCCCACCGTTTCTCCTATGGCAAGCTTCATTGACGAGCGGTATAGGTCTGACCGTCGACGGGGGTCTCGCAGAGTATATGGTGGCTGATCAGGTAACCCCGTCTATGGAACCTTCACGATCGCTGACTGTAGTGCGCTTCGTCTACACAGACAGCGCTAATCGCCATTCCCGACACGCTCGACTCGATCCAAGCAGCCGGCCTTCTCTGCGCGGGCCTCACCGTCTTCAATGCCATACGTCTCAGCAGCATCCGTCCCGGCGATACCCTCGCAGTTGCTGGCATTGGTGGCCTTGGGTACGCAGTTCAATCGTGCTCACCTTCTCGATCCTACTACTACTGATGATGAACGCCGCCCAGTCACCTCGCGCTCCAATTTGGGCGCAAATTCGGATACCGCGTCATCGCCATCTCGTCCTCGTCCGAGAAGAAGTCGGACTGCCTCGAGAAATTCGGCGCGCACGTCTTCATCGACGCGACTCAAGAAAGCGTCCCCATGCGTCTGGCAGAATTGCGCCCGAAGCTGATCCTCGGGACGAGCGTGAACGCCAAGGTACGAAACTCTCAATGCATGACTCCATGTATGTATTCAACGATTCCGTACTCAGAGCATCACCGACCTAACACCGACCTGGCCCTCCAACGCGCAACTCCTCATCCTCGCGGAACCACCTACCTCCACGCTCGAGATCCCTTACATCCCGCTCCTCTTCAACCGGAACTCGGTCGCGGGGTTCACCGCGGGGACGTCTGCGGACGCGGAGGACGCGCTGCGCGTGGCGGACATGGTCGGGGTCGTGGTGCAGACGGAGGTGTATCCGTTGGAGCGCGCGGAGGAGGCGTTTAAGACGATTCGGGAGGCGCGTTATCGGCGGGTTGTGGTTCTGTGACTCCGAAGAATGAAAGCAAGGTGGATCCTGATTTATTTATGTTTGCAAAAACCCATGGCGATCGGCTTGAGATTGACTGACAGATTTTTTAATTTCCTGGATCCGCTAATAAAATCAGTAACTCCCGCCATCGGGTGCATTCAAAAGGCCGTGAAATCCTCTTGTCTACTTGCAGCGTCTACCCCGTTGGATCGCCGCATAGTTTCGGCCACATCGCAAGAAGAGGAATATAGCATCGTGAACGCAGCAAGTAATGGAGGCCCGCGGCTCACTCGGAATAAATCTTCGGTACTTGTACCTCGGGAACGGGGCTGTGTATCTCAACACTCTCTAATCCCGTAGCTCGTCTGCTCATGGATTCTCCACTTCTCAAGACCGCCAAGTAAGTATCTCCCGCGACTGTAACTTGCTTTGTGCCCTCGGATCCATTTGGGAAACCCCGCTCCTTATCTCCCCGAGTATCTCGAACTCGCCCATTGCCAAGACTATGTTTTGCGAGCCATTGTTCATCTGATATTCCAGAGCATCCCATTGTTTCCGGCTGCAACTATCACTAACACCGTTGTCCGTGGTTGCCTATCCGCAGCGCTCAATTATGCGTTGCTTATCCGCCCCGTCTAAAGGTTTCGGACACGGTGCGCATGGCGAGACTGATGCGAGCACATGCATTTTTGACGATCAGCACTATCGCATCTCTTGCTCGCAGGACGGGTGATCAGGAATCGGTCCCCTTGGCCGTCTTCGGATGGACCGGCGGCGCTGGCTCTCATAGCCGGAGCGTATTTACCCTCGAAATCGAGAGGTCGATACTCCCCTCGACGCTCACCCATGGATTCATCCGACTTCTCCCCAATCTCCCTCCTTCGGAGCCTCGAACTTATCGCGGAGCCGACGTACCCAATGGTCGTTAGTTTAAAGGGCTATTTTTAGCCGCCAAGTCTTTCCAGAGCATCACTATCAGAGAGAGAAGTAGAAATCGTTGCTTCTCGGAGTTGGCGGCCTAACCCACTCCACACGGGCGCTGCGATGTCGGTTGTTCGTGTGAGACGCGGGTCCGTTAAATATCGGTCGATAACGAGGACCGCGGTGTGCCGCCCCCGTAACGATGGTCCTCGCAGCCAGCGTCTTCGCGTCTCTCCTCCTGCTCGCTGCGGCGAAGCCCATGGGCCGTCGTGCCATGGCCGTTCACGAGTCCCGCGCCGCCCCGGCGCGCGGCTTCGTCAAGTCGGGCGTCGCCTCCGCTACCCAGGAGCTCGTCCTCCGCATCGCCCTTAAACCCAACAACATCGCCGGGCTTGAGGCTGCGCTCTACGAAGTCTCTGACCCCGCTAGCGCCCTCTACGGGCAGCACCTCACCCAGAACGAGGTACGTTTCTCGTCCCCCATATACCTGACATGGTCCCTGATCTCATTATATGTAGGTCGCCGCATTCGTGCGCCCCAGCCACGAGACTGCCTCGGTCGTGGGTGAGTGGCTCTCGGAGAACGGCCTCACCGCGAAGCCCATCACGCCCGCGGGCGACATCGTGCAGATCACCCTGCCCGTCGCACAGGCGAACGAGCTCCTGTCGACCGACTTTGCCGTGTTCACGCACGTAGAGAGCGGCGTGGAAAGTATCCGCACGCTCGAGTACTCCGTCCCCGCTGCGCTCGCGGAGCACATCGATTTCTTCCACCCGACGACGAGCTTCACGCGCCCGTTGACGTCGAAGGCCAAATTCGCCGCGATCCGCGCCAAGCCCAACTCTACTGCTGTGGCAGATGCGGTCCCCGTCGCGGGCGCTGTCCCCGCGTCGTGCGCCTCGACTGTAACCCCCGCGTGCCTCCAGGTGCGTTCGATCTCCGTTTCAATTTGATGTGAGCTGAGGAAACACACCCTCAGGCATTCTACAACATCCCCACCGCCGCCGCCACGCAGACCTCCAGTAAGCTCGGCGTCGCCGGGTTCATCCTCGTATTTCCTCTCCAGCTTTTGTTTTAGGACATCCCTCATCCTAATCAATTCCGTCTAGCAATGGGCCAACTCCCTCGATCTCCGCGTACGCCAACCCTGATATCTTTCACAGCGATCATTCACTGACGTACGGCACAGCAATTCCTCACGAGCTTCCGCACGGACATAGCCGCCACGACCACCTTCACGCTGCAGACACTCGACGGCGGTGTCAACACACAGACGCGCGCCTCTGCTGGTATCGAAGCCGTGCGTCGCTTTAATAATCCTGTTTCAGCTCAATTCACAATACTCACCCGATGATTAGAACCTGGACGTGCAGTACACGATCGGCCTCGCCACCGGCGTCCCTATCACCTTCATCTCCGTCGGCGAGTCCAATACGGATGGGCTCGATGGCTTCATGTGCGTCCCCCGTTCCATTAACCCTTCATCCATGGCGTATTGATTGCGGATGCTCCGCAGGGACATTATCACGACGCTGATCAACGAGGCGGCCGCGACGCGCCCGCACGTGCTCACCACCAGCTACGGCTTCGACGAGAGCGATCTCACGCGCCCGGTTGCTAAGTGCGCTTTGTCTAAATCCCTTAGTACCGAGCCAATATTGATGTTCGCGAAGCACGCTCTGCAACGCCTACATGCAACTCGGCGCCCTCGGCACTTCCCTCATCTTCTCCTCGGGTGACGGTCAGCCCCGCTTCTTAAGATTGATCAATGTACTGTTGCTGAACGGTGGACAGGTGGAGTGTCCGGCAGCCAGTCGCAGACCTGCACCAACTTCATCCCCACGCTCCCCTCGGACTGCCCCTTGTACGATTCCTGCACCACTTTCCACCCGCATTTATCTAATGCGGGTACACAGCGTCACCTCCGTCGGCTCCACCGGCGGGATCACCGAGGTCGGATCTAGCTTCTCCTCGGGTGGTCCGTTTCCTTCCTTCTTCCTCCACGTGAAACTGTGATGCTGATATACGCTAGGCTTCTCCAACTACTTCGCCATTCCAAGCTACCAATCCGCGGACGTCGCCTCCTTCCTCACCGCCATCGGCACGACCAACAGCGGGAAATTCAACCGCACGGGGCGCGGGTTCCCCGACGTCGCCGCGCAGGGCGAGAGCTTCGAGATTGCGTGGGATGCGCAGGTGTGTTGTCCTCCCCTAATCACTCGTGAATTATTGAACTAATTAATCATTCCGCAGTTCGGTTTGGTCGATGGTACCTCCTGCAGCGCGCCCACCTTCGCCTCGATCATCTCCCTCCTAAACGACCAGCTCGTCGCCGCCGGCAAGGCGCCCCTCGGGTTCCTCAACCCCTTCCTCTACAGCGCCGCCGGGCGCGCAGCGCTCCACGATGTTACGAGCGGGACGAACCCTGGGTGCAACACCAACGGCTTCTCCGCCCGCGCAGGGTGGGATCCCGTCACCGGCCTCGGAACGCCCAACTTCACGCTGCTCAAGGCTGCCGTCGGCTTGTAAGCGATAGCATTAGCGTTGCGTTATAGGGACCTCTAGCTTGCATTTTCTTGTATCTACGTACTTGTAGACAAATCAAATCAAATCACGTTGTGTTGTGTTTTATTCGTAAGGCCCTCCGGGCATCCCCGGTACCTCAACCTCATTGTGTGTAAATCATAAGATCTCAGAGAGTTTATTGTATTAAATTACTACTACCTATTAGCTGGGCAAGCGACACACAATCATTTAATGTACTTTCGGAACACACGCTCCGCGCGCTGAAAGATAAAAATACACAGAACAGTCGTAACAAAACACGGTCACTAGAGAGGAGCACCTAGCTATTCATGTCAGGGATCTGAAATAATTTGTGAACCATCGCGCAGTTAGGATATGTGGATGTGGTTCTAGCCTCCCTTTGGGAACGTGCGCTGTCCAGTTAAAATACATGTATCATATGTTCATTGGTGAAAAGGCAAGAATACTTATGTAATTCGCTTGCGCAGGCTCTATAGAGGAACAGGGACTCATATCAATGATCTGATTCATCATCTGAATAGTTTGCTGTAAGTACAAGAAGGATGTGGAATTTGGCAGCAGTTCTGGTTTAACTCAGATTACTCGGAATCCCCGGTAGGTATTCCGACACTTTCCGCGCGATCGTGGTTTCGGATTTTTGAGTTCAGACATGGTCTCTTAGTACATTTTAGCGAGAATCTGAATTAAAGCTGCTAGTTCGCTACAATTATATGAATGCCCCCAACTGAGACTAGGAGTACCAATTTTTTGACGATCCCTTTTGATTGTGCTCTGGCCTGCTCTGGCGTTGGGATACTTAATGAAGAGCTTCAAAAATTCCCAAGCTAAATTTCGGTAGGTAGGTAGGTAGCATTACACGGCACGGTCCAACTCATGAACGGTAGAGTTGCGATTTAGCCGCACCCGTCTGCCATAATCGGATGACACGGACATCGGTCCGATGCCTGTGTTGGACAAGATTCGTCAGATGCCGGGATGTTGTTTACCTTGCTTCCTGTTACAGGGCGGCCAGAATACGGAGTCCAGAACCCACCCCTTCTCCAATGCTGCGCGCGGAGGAGGGTCCCGATTGCATCGTGTGCTATTAACCAAATTCTTCCGGAACTGAGGATGTACCCCAACGTCACTGTCATATTCATCATTACTTCGCACATCCACTTCTTCGCTTTCCCGCTCCGGTCTTCCTTAAGAATACAACGTTACACCCAACGGATTACTTCGCGCATCCACTTCTCTCGCCTATTTCATTTCGCTTCTCCGTTCCGTTCTTCCCTGAGAATGCAACGTCACCTCACATGTGGCCAGTTAATTTCCCGTGACATAACTTCTTGTGGTGTTCAAAGGTTGGAAGGTCTGCCGCGTTATCTCTGCGGAATACCGCACGGAGACATTGAGAATTGCCCATGGCAGGCAAGAGATGTACCAGGCTCGGATGCGGACGCGGCAAACTGCATTTCCTAATGCTGAAGCCATGCGCCTTGTCGCTGTTTGTGAAACTTCTCTGTTATCGCGCCTGGAATACATGTCGTATGGTCCACACTCCCGCCAAAGACTATAAAATTGATTGTGGCAGATGTGTGATATGGGTGCGGCTGCGCATTCATGGAAACTTACTAATACTAGTTCTGGGGTGATGAAGTAAATGCTCGGGTTTCGGATAGCCGCTACCAGTGGTCCTACCTCCCATCATGTCCTCTAAATTAGGAGCTTCCAGCCCTGCACGACAAGTCTCGCCCCCTGCCACCTCATGCCGTCTCCTTGTCCCTCTTCCCAGCCTTCAGCCGTGTGCACCCAAGCGTCCATACATCATTTCGGTATATCGGAGATCGGCCCGACACCTTCGGCTATATCGGCTATCAACCCTTATCTCGACGCCGTAGAATTCCGTTCCGTGCTTCCGTCACGGCGACTCTCATGTCACCTTCTGTGTACCTTCCAAACTCGCCTACCAGGGCACACAGAGGACACGGAAGTGGAGTCGCCACGATTCGCCGCGGGTGTCTGGACGGTCAACTCTGCAGATCCCGCGGACGCATGGATGGACGAAAAAAACTGGGGGGTCGACGACGCGCGTGCAGCGGAACGGATTGTGGGTGTCCGCCACGTTATGAGAACGCTTCATGGCTAACATACCGTTGAACCGACGCGTATCTCCGCATCTCCCAGGGCAGGGCTCGCGTAATCCATTCCGATACATCGTATGTACGGGATACGATTTGGAGAAGCGCGGTCGGCTTGATAGGTGAGTTACGAGACACTTTGATATTGAACCGATATCACTCTTCAGACTACCTTGCAACACGTCGGCGAAGCTCGCGTAATTGATTTCATTTCGATTGCAAGGTCTGGACTCTGCACTTGATACTTCAATTTCTCAGCGAAGTTCTGCTGAGGATTTACTGTCTGCACCAGATACTTCGGGGTCCATCGGCAAAGCGGGACGTGCTTCGGTGAGCTCATTTCCGTCTGCTAGAAACGAGGCTAGATAGCGTTCCCGGTGTTCCAGAAAGATGCCCAAACAACTCTCCACGCCTCAACCACACTCCCAGCGAGATAGCCTTCAGGCCTGTCCCCGTTATTCCCCGTCTTCCCCGTTTCGCCGCCGCCCAACGTCGTGTCAGAGTATACTTGGGATCGCAGCCGCCACAGAATCACCGTCCCGGCCGGCTCCCCACGGATCCCTTCTCTTCCCTCCGCGAACGACAGTCTCTTCCGGGATTTCATTAGGGTGCGGCGTACGCCTCGGCCACCTTTGTCATTCCACCCTCTATTTCCGCCGTCCGTGCCTGCCGATCGCCGAACCCCAAGCGCCGCCACGTGTGACGCACATGGCCGCCACTTCCTATGTGACATTCCTCTGTGCATCCTTTCGTGCTGTTAGTATTTATGCAGTGGGAGCTCCCGCGGCTCGGGGTAAACCACGCCCAGTTAGGGCATATATGAACCTCGAACCCGTGAGCACCAGGCTTATCGTGCAATATGCCTCGACGTGTTTCGGACAAGCGCAGCTAGTTCAGATGCGCGGTGCTCCACGGAATTATTCCCTCCCCCACAACGTTCGTCGGTCGCCCCTGCACATCCGCCCAGTCCGTTCCTGAGTTGGCTCTTCCTGCGAAGCGCGCTGGATTAGGGGCGGGCTTACTGTCCCCATCACTGATCGGGGCGTCATCCGCCTCGCCTTGCCCCAATTAAAGTGGCCGGACGCAATCACTCGGATCTGCGGTACGCGACGACGCCCTAGGTCTCCGGAAGCAAAAAACGCAAATGGGTATATATTATAGGCCGAGTCATAGTCGTAGTCGCAGAAGGTCTAGGGGGGGTATGATTGCGCGCCGCGCGTACTATCAAGAGTTGATGAGTCCGATGCTGATTCCGAGTCTTTGAACCCCGGACGGGGAGGAAGGTGCTATCTGCCTCGCGCGGCACGTTCCTGGGCGGCGCGACACGCGAAGCAGTACTCGTCCACACGGTCGATGTCCTTCTGGATTTCCTGCCCGAAATTCTGACGGGCGCGAAAGAATGGAGTGGTTAGTGGTGTGTGGTGGGCGGAGGAGGGATAGCGCACCCTGGCGCATGTGGGCAGGCGGCAGCCACGCGGGTGGTAAACCGAGCGCTCGCAGCGCGTAGTGTTGCAGTCCATGATTGCAACAACAAGGTGCCGCTGGAAGTGCTGAGCGCGCGACAGGAAGAACTTCGAGTCAGTGCCCGCCATAACGCGTAGAGGAAAACCAGACGCACCCCGCAGCGCGTCCATCGCGTCCCTTCGCTGCAGTCCAAGGCAATATCAGAGTCCGACTGGCGAGTGGCACATGAAAAGCAGCACGCACGCCATCTGTTGGCACATGATTAGGATATAAAGTGAAGGTCAAAGGCGGAGTGGGGAGGAGAGGGGAGGGGAGTATTGAGCAAGCGGGTATACGCGCACGGTATTTAAAGGGCCGCCCGTTGAAAGAATGATTTGGTGATCTCGCGGCGTACCTCTCCGAGTCACCGAATGTCGAAACGTCCTTGCACCTCGCATCCAATGAAAAAAAAAACTGAAACGGGCCACATGCCGGACCCCCGGTGTCGTCATCATATACAGATCTCCCTTCCTGGATCTGCCAATCCCGCTCCGGACACCCGCGTGACTCGAATTCTGTTTCCGTTTTCTCCGTAATTTCATTTACAGGGCGCTACTTGAGAAAAAAAACCAACATTGGAATAAAAATGACTCAGTCATAACTCGCTTATCAGACGACAATCCATCGATAGAGACTAATCGCAATCGTCCAGGGGATGAGGATTTATCATTTCGGCGCTGGCATTACGCGCTTATCAGCAGCGCTATCCAAGCTCCGGGTTTGAGACTCAGCTCGAGACGTTTGATAGGCCAGGCCCGCTCGCTGAGATAATGATTGCAGAAGCGGCACCATCACTTCCTGTCCCATCACGATTCTCTTCCGCGGTGGATTCGGCAGAGCCTGGCTGACGGCGTTGATCTGGTGGCGATAAAGATAAAGGCATTGAACCTTCTCAGCCGACATCGGCCGGAAGCTAAAATAACATAAGAGGTAGCCAGTTCGCAGCGTGCAGGTAGAACACGCGCACAGAATATTCCGTCCGACCACGAACATTAATTTCACTGTCGGCTGCATTCGGATTCGGTGGCGACGCAGAAGTTAGCAATCTGGCTATCGATCAAGATAAAGGTCCACTGGCCTTCCCCCGCCGACGTCCCCGAAGGTAATGTGTGACGGTCGCTAGGACCTGAATGTTAAATCCCAGCGCGTCGGTATTGTTTCCTTCTTCGAACCAGCAGTTGAAGACGATCGCGTTGTACGGCACGGCATTGCCAAATCCACCAGGAGACTCTTTGCTACAATTAGCACGTTCCGCACTAGAGAGACGCTTCCGCGCCGTCCTGTTGGTAAGAACTCGGGCTGTAGATCCGTCGTGCAAGTCCTGCTGGTGGGCTATTTAATTCATCTTAGACATCATTCGTAAACCCGCCGCAGCCTGTGCAGCTCCGTGACCGCGTATTCGCGCAGATCTATCTGCCCCAGCGCGCGTGGAGAGTGTATAAATCACACGAGGCGCTGAAGAGTTCCAGGAAGAAGCGCACAGGGACTTCCAATGGAAGATTTTTTGGCTTCCGACGCATCTCGCCTTCTGAAAGCGTCCTAAAGGAAACCGGAGAGGCTTGGGAGGGGTGACTTTTCCAGCGCGCAGCACGCGGCCAGTGAGCTTTTCCTCCAATGTTTCCGAGGATAGATAGCGAGGGTATGAGAAATAGAGCGACAGTGATGTAGCCCAGATGAAAGAGGATTCCACTGGTGGCTGGGAGCGTCCGCGCGCTGGTGGTGGGAGGAGAGATGACCGTGAGTCACGGGTCACTGATGTCGGAGTTTGAACTGCCTTTGCTCCCGCCACCACACACTTGCTCGTAATTTGTGGTCCGCGCAAATGGCGAGGGGTATCGTTCTGAAAAGCCCGGGACTTTTTCAATGCACATGACTCTATGACCCAAACTCCCGTCCCGCTAAAAGCAGCGGCTGGATCTTTCTCGCGCAATCTGCTAGAATCTGGATTTGTGGCGTCCAAGTCAAGTCCAACAGTACTTTCGAAGCTCTTCCCTCAAACTGAATCTATCTCTCGGTTCCTCTAGACCAGCCATCTTTAATCATCGGTGACATTGCGCACTCATCCATGCCCATCAGTACAGTTCTGATTCCAAATTCTGGCAGAAATTCGGGAAATCTCGCGTCGCCTCCCAGTCATCGAAGCTCCCGTTCGCGGGAGACACAGAATCAAAATCACGGGGCCCAGCCCGCGATTGTCATTTGCCCCGTCCCCCTCCTCGGCTCGTCGTTACCAGATAAGTACACCCAATGCCTTATCGCGCCCCCACCGGATAGACCTCCTGCCCATCCATCTCATGCCCCTCCGGTATATTATCCGTCACATCGGAACCCTCCTCTGCTATCCATACCCGGGGTTTGTCTCATTCTTCTTGTCTTCGCCCAACCCAACGCTTTCCGATAAGCTGCAGGCGCGTTCATTGTCAAGCTCTTCTCGCGAGCATAACTTCCGATAAGCCGTGTTCTGGGGCTCTGTCCCTCCCTCTGCCCCCAGCTTACTTCCCGATAAGCGGCAGCCATACATATCCCCCTTCCCTCCCTCCCGCACATCGCCCCTTGCTCCCGGGCGCATACCCCCAGTCTCGTTGGCCTTTCCTATCCCTGCCGTCCAGCTGACCTGCGACTGTGGTACCTCGCGCCTATTAATATTCGTATGTCTTAAGCGCCAGGGCCCTCGATCTCTCTTCGGTTTCCTTCCCTCCCAGCTGACCGTTGCGAGTCTCCCCATACACACGTCCCATGGCCACAAATAATAATAATACCACCGTGCGCCATGGCCACGCTACCTCCCGGATGGTCAGCTGTTGTCTTCGCTCCACACTTCACAGCTACATATATTCGTTATGTGTTGAGCAAAGCATATACTCAACATCCTTCGCTCAAAATGCTATGCTTCGCTTGAAATCACCGACACGCTTTGCTTCGATGCTCTTCGTCTTAGATTGACGCTTCACTCATCTCATGACATCTCAAGTCACTCTGAAGTGTACTCGTGGCGCCCTCACGTTCCCGCTGCAAATAGACCTCATTCAAACTTCGCTGCAACATCGTTCTCCTCGATAATTATCGCCGTCTCAGTAATCCATGTATAGCTTCAGCCCCAGTGTCGAATGTCAATTTCTACCTTTGGTGGAATGGATATGCCTTGGCTGAAGTTTAGACGCAAAGATGAAGTAATCCGCACACGAGACATCTGGTTCAGCAAAATCCAGGTTACCGGAAACACGGCTACGGTTGTAAGTTCTCATCTGTGCCAAGTTTCAGGACGCAATGATCTATGAGACTGCCGCTTTCGCATTGTCGACGCACGGAAAGAATTGTAAACCCAGTGAGTTACACAAGTGAAAGCCAGAACGAGGCAGGCTCAATTTAATTTTCCTTCGACGCCTCCTGTGGGCAACAGTACTCCCCCACCCTTTTTAGCTCCTAGTAGTCCTGTCAGAAAGATAGAAGTTTCTCTCTGAGCTATGACAAAGGCAGGACGCCGCGCCCCAAACGCTCTGAGCGAGGAACGAGCGAGACCCAAGGTCCAAGGGGAAGCGGATCCAGAAAAGTGCCTCGGAGCTACCAATATTAATGCTTCCTCGTTTGCGGAACTAGATCTGATTGTCGGTACCGAGAATGGCTGATGAAGGTTCGTCACGGTGGATTTAAGCCGCGCGATCGATGATCTAGAGGTTTCGATGAGACTCTCCTTAACCAGAGTCTCAAACTCTCAACCTTCCCCCCATTGTGATCGAGGTTGTTCCAGATCCAAGACAGCACAGTCTCCTTTCCCCTGATGGCCCCCTCCGTCCTACTCCCATTGGACCTCCTGCGGCCCATCGTCTCGCCCATCAGTGACCGCGAATCCCTCGTCTCGCTCTGTCTCGTCTCAAAGTCCTTCCTGCACGAAGCCCAACCACAGCTCTTCACCGACGTCGCTCTTCATAGCGACGCCGTCGCATCATTCTGCTGCACAGTATCTGCGTCCTCACTGCTCGCGAGACATGTGCGCAGACTCTCGATCCAGCTCTCCAGCGAATTCTCCGACACGGAGGCCCTAGCCCCCGCACTGCACGCCCTCCCGGGCCTGCGCGCGCTGGAAATAACGGGCACGGACGGGCCCGCCTGGGCGCGCACTGCCGTGCACTCGCATGCGTCCATTTCTAGACCCTGGGCGCACCGCGTGTCTGCCAAAATCCTGCACGGCTGCCCCTTCCGATTGCAGACATTCGCTAGCGGGTTTCACATGGCGGATCCGGACTTTATCACGTTCCTACAGGAGCAACCGGAGCTCGAGGAGCTTGTGTCGTACGAACTGACGTGCAGGGCGCTGACGGTGGAAGCGGGCATTCTGCCCGCGTTGCAGGTAGTCCGGACCGCGGTAACGAGGGTGCAGTTCGAGCCTGAGGTGCAGGCGGGAATTGCGACGCCCCGTGCGGTGCGGGAGGAACGAATGGACATTGAGGTGTTTATGAGGACAAGGCACCCTGTGACTCTCTGGACATGACGGTGTGAGGGGTGGAGGTGATGGATTTAATAGATGGAGCGTTATAGTACATACAAATCGGTGCCAGGCCGCTGGGTGTTGTCACATCACCCAAACTCACGTAACGATACGCCTGCATGATTTTTGTGAGAGGTAAATGTCCAACAATATCAGATCACGGACCCATCGAGTAGCACCACCCGTGCTCGTGTCTCGCCATTCTCCAGCCGAATCCAAGTCTCTATCCCATCCTGCGGATCTGGCGACGCAAGTACGAGGTTCCTCACACCATGTCCCCAGCCTTCCTTGTCGTAACCACCATACCTGTGGAAGCTCCCGATAAATTCGAAGGAAGGCAAAGATGGACGGCACCCTGAATGTTTATTGAAGCAGAAGAGCAGCTCTTCCCCGGGCTCACGGGCACACCATTCATTCCCGTGCACTGATGATGCGGTATCTTGGTGACAGTAATAACCAATTTAAAAATGGCGTACCATGCCCCGAAATGACAACGTGGAGATTCTCGATATCGGAGCCCAACGCCTCCCAAAAGGACGCATCCCTGCCGGCGGGGTGATCAATAGAATCTTGCACCGAGCCGCCGCCGAGCGTGTCGTCTTCGATGCCCGATCCGGATCCGACTCAGCGCACAATTATGTGAATGTTGGGGCGGATACACGTACCGTTGAGCCCGGGGTTCTTGATCGGGTCCAGGGTAGGCTGTACCGCCTGGATAGCGTGTCTAGGTGACGATAAAGATATGGAGATGTAGAGAATCTTTTATGTACGTACGGGGCGATATGCACGAATGCCAGCGCGCCGCGCGCAGATGCAGGGCCCCAAACCGTGACCATTGCCGCGGTTTCCGCTTTGATCCAGCCCGCCACAGACCGATCGACCCAGTCCGGCACTGGCGTTCCCTCTGGGGACACCCCACCTATAATTTCGTTCTTCTGTTGATACTCATCGTCTTGGTTCCTACGAATGGCAGGCCTACCGCGCGAATCGAAAAACCACAAGATCAGTGCGGGCGCGGCGTCTGGGTAGCATATCAGCGGGAGCGGGGCACATAACTAAACGCCCTGTCGGACAAACCAGAAGCAGTTGCATAGATCTGAGGCGCGATGAGCTGATCCGGTGCGTCTTACGCATTGACGAGTTATGCACGCACCGGCACCCAGTAATTCCCCGGACCCTGGAGACCGCCCACCCCGCGCGGCGCGGCGCGAGTGTAGCTGAGCGGTGCGATCCTCTGCTCGCGCAGGATTTCGTCGAGGTGCGTGATGTTGACGTGATTGTCGTGGTTCTGAAGGCGAGGACAGTGAGCTTAAAATGTGTTACGGGAAAAGGGGGGTACCTTACCCCGTGGGTTGAGGAGAATGGAACATGGGCTTCAATCAAGGGCGCCATGATTTGGTCGATGATGGAGGTTGAGTTCTCTTTGAAGGTAACTGATCAGCACTAGGTGAGCCCCGTAAATGATTTAGATGCCGCGCCTTACAGTCCCCGGTTATTAGGTCACCATTCAGAACGCTGGAAATTATCAAGTCGTCTGCAGATCGGTGCGTCCAGGGAGCCTCACACATAGTCCGGCTCCTCATCCCCCAGAACAGAGCGCATGAGCTGCGTGCTATTGCCGTCCTTCCTTGTACCCAAGCCATCCCCGGGATTTTCGCCAAAGTGCAAGTCGGAGAAAACAGTGATCTTGAAAGTACCATCCTCGCGAAAGACGACGCGTCCTTTCCCAGGATACGGATCAAGACGAGGACCGGCGCTACCCGCGAACGCTGAAATAAGTGGTATCAGCATTGAGCAATGCTGTGGATGACTCGAGGCCCAGTTGGGAGACGAGCTCACTGTGTTGTGAAGGTACAGTCAGGGCTCCTAAAAACTTGCAGACACCGAGCAGGATGGCGACGACGGACAGGAGCATGGAGGCTGCGGTCGAGCTGCAGCGGCGATGCCTGGGTGGCGGTGCTAACCCCACGTGCGTCTCACGTGAGCCTTTGATCTGCCCGCAATGAGCCCGAAATCGGATATGCGGTTCAAGTCGGTTGACGGCATAGCGGCGGGGCTGTGCAGTGTGCCACCCAGGGACCAGGATAGTGGACACTGGAAGATTCTTCTGATAGGATTGATGATGAGAGATACATCATTATTTTGGGGTCAGAGTAATGAATGGAGCAGAAATACATTGATTAATGGCGAGTAGAAGCAGTTCGATACGTGATGGATGAGACATTCCAGTGGCATCGCATTCAATTCATCCACTAAATCAACAGCTCGCATTTTCTTGGGTCTCATATAACAGCTAGCGAGCAAGATGGCCAGAAACACACGAACTGACCAGTACCCTGGTGATCCCGTGTATACTATGCAGTGAAAATCAAATCACGTATAGTGAAAATCGTAACATTCAACGCAGACCGCGGCAGTCGTAAAAGGTCGTACAGCGCGCAACGTCTCCCTTGCCAAGCGCGTGATAAATCCTTCCGGTGCAGCTCCATGACCGCCGCCGGGGAATGAACTTGAATCGGCGTTCATAGTACTCTATCACTGATCTCCTAGAATAGACTCTACACGCACAGGAGAGACCTGGACTCCCAGGGGAAATACGTGGATGCAGCCACCCGCCGACTCAATTCAATCTCCACTCTCGTTGCTGGACACGGTCGGAGAGTCCAGTCACCAGGGACCGGCATGTTTGATCGACCTTTATAGGCGGGTCTGGATACCGGAGATGCCGACGGGTCACAGAAATGCCACCACCGAATCTCACCGAGTGGGGCGAGGAACTGGCGGTAATTAGACCTAGGTCCGAGCCTCGGCTAATGGACTATATGTTCCGAAGATCTGCATGCTGACGCAATATATATTTGAAGGATCAGAGAAATGAAGGAAATGTTCTGAGTCGGTGGCAGACTGGCAAGCTCAGAAGATGCCTCGAGTTCAGAGGTCTATCCTTATGTCGAAGGAATGGAGGCAATGAATACTAGTGGGCAAAGGAGCTGCATGTAGAGAGTGTGAGAGAGAGCCCCCACTCCGGCAGGCTTAAGCGGCTCGGCTGAAAATTGTGTCTGTAATGTAGGTGATGTCACCAAGATGTCACTCATACGCACTGGTCCCATAAATCTTGTTTTCACGCTTGGTCAGACATTTGCTGAGTGTAATATATCACGTACCTCAATTTTTTCATCTGGGGTCCCAGCAGGTTCGGCAGCCTGGAATTTACATTATTTCTGTTACAATGAGCGCACCAGACCTGGGCACGGCGCTGAAATAGGGCCGACTCGGATATTCGCCGGATGATTTCACAAGCGCACAAATGGTCTGGTGGTCTACGGCCTCGATGCCCCGCACCTAAATTTTGATTGGAAGCGCGATGCCTGAAGGAGTGATGGTCGTTGGGAACGGCATTTACTGATCATGAAGCATTGGTTATTTCGAGTTTGCGGGAAAATTAACAAGAAGGCCGAGTGGGTTCGGTACCGGTTAAATATGGGGTTATTCTGATATCTCGCAGAGTGAATGCCGTCTTATCGAGCGAGTTGCTATACCGTGGTGGAAGCATACCTAATTTGTCATGGGAGGGACGATGAGAACGGAGTGTCAGCAATATCCGACAAGCCGGTACTCGCGTGGCATTATCCCCTTGAAACTTTTCCATGACCCTTGTTCTCTTTTCGCTCTTACACACCTCCACGACCTACGTCAAGGGGCGGCTGGGTGAAACTTGCCATGAGGCAATGAGGAATGAACTTTATCCTCGAGTTGATCAACAAGGGATTTTTTTTTCAGAAAAAGAGGCCGCTGGGCTGGCTTTCCTAGAAATCCGTCGGCAAGCCGAGCGGAGGAGTGAATAGATTCGGAATAGATTGGCCAAGCTGGCAGCTTCCATCAAATGATGAGTCAGGGGAGCGCGTTTGTTTGCGTCTGTTATGATGCCCTCTTTCCTATTGCTGCGTTCTCGACGGATCCAAGCTGTGCCACTGCGGCTTGATGCATAACCAACCGACCGTTATATACCCAGGATGATTGAAGGCTCTGAAACGACCATGGCTTCTCACTCCTTCCAGCTGCTCTCCGACCAAGAGGTCATCGACATGAAGCGGAGCCGCGGGATTGTAGGCCTTCATTTTCACGCAGTTCCACTCTGGTTGACCAAGGACCTTGATCAGATGGCTTGCGCAGAGTGCCAAAGGTTTGTGCTGCTCCGCTAACCCGTAAATCATCACCGAGGTCATCCCAGGCGGAAGCTAAAATGCGACAAGAAGTTTCCGTGTAGCTCCTGCGGTAGTTGACTTGTCCACATCCTAAGTGCTTCCACTGACGCAGGACATGTAGTACGCCGAGGTAGAGCAGATATCTGCCCCACTGGTCCGTTTTCTGCCGTCCTTGTTTGGATTTGGCGCAATATTCATGTACCTCCAGGTGATCTGGGACCCATAGGACGCGGCAGACGGTGTGTGTGGCCAATTAACCCTAAAACCTTGCTCACGATGCTCAGGGTCGTGCGCTCCGACGCCATTGAATTAAGCACGGCCATTCAAACTATGGGCGATCGGATCCGACAGCTTGAGACCGCCGTGGAGGAGGCCCACGCCGAGGAATCCGATTCGCCGCATCCACTCCTGCGTGAGGACCTCTTGGGGATAAAAAGCTCTGCGGAGCTCCCACGCTCGTCTAGCGATCCTACCCCTGCACAATTGGCGGACACGTTCGGGGCCTTGGCCGTGAGTGCCTCCGGTACGCCCCGGTACTTTGGACCCACAGCCGGACCATCGGTAAGCTCCCGTGTACGCATGCCATGGTTCTGACTTGAACTCCTTTCTTCCAGGCATTTCTGTCGGTCAGATCTTCATGAATGCTCTTCCTGGCAGAAGTCTAACCTCTATTCCAGGCCCAAGGCAGCGCCGGCGGTGACCGTGCCGAATTCGCCTCGCCCTTTGCAGACGTCATCGGATCCTTCCCCTTCGAGATGGGCTACTCTTCCTCCTGGGACACCACCCTGTCGCTGGAGACCCTGCTGGGGTATCTCCCCGACGAGCTCCGTGCATGGGACCTGTACGACATCTTCGTGAAAGAGGCCTCCTGGTATGGCACCCCAATCATGGCAGACGAGCTCCACGAGCTCATCACGCAAGTATACGACCCCAATTCTAACATGTACGAGTTCTCGCCGCACACCTTCGCAGTGATGTTCGTCGCCTTCGCACTCGCGGCGCTCGCGGACCTTTCGATCCCCGCGTACAGCGTCGAGGCGGATACGTATTTTGATCTCGCACGCACGGCGCTCGCGCTGCGGCCGGTGTTTGGGTCGACCGATCTGCGCACGATCCAGGCGCTGGTCCTGGCGGGGCTGTACCACGCTACTGGGGGCCCGCGATACAGCGTCGACAGTTCCTGGTCGATGACCTCGTTAGCACTGAGCCTATGTCACAGTGTATGTTAACCCTTTCTAGCGCGTCGCCGAAGCTGATTATTCTGTGTGCACAGCTTCGTCTCCGTAACTTCAGTCCCTACTTCTTCGAGGAGCCATACTGAATGGAGTCTCGTAGATCGCGAGGGGGCGCATACGGATTTCGACAACAAGACAGCTCAACGCCGGAGGGTACGGCGTCTCCTTCCTTCGCCTCGGTCTGGGATACTCACAGCTGTGCACAGGCTATGTTTTGGGAGATCTACTCCCTTGAAACGTACTCGGTAAGTGCTCCCCTTCGTTCCTCACATCGGGCATATGATTAAAGCTTCTATAGGCACTCGCCTTCGCCCGACCCCTTACCATCCCTCTCGCGGATGTCACTTGCCAATTCCCGGCAGATACAGATCAGACGATGGACAGCGAGGGGCGCACGATCCCCGGATGTACGGCATCCCTCCTACAATATTGACGGCAGACTCATCATCCCCGCACCCAGACTTCCACGTTAAATGGAAATTCACGAAAGAGGTGCGTCCTCCCCCCCCCCCCCCCCAGGGATTCTCACACCAAGGTAAAAACGTCTTCAGATAACTGCCCCGATGGCCCAAGCCTACGCCAGCGCGACGCCACCGACGTACGAAGAAGTCCTCGACCTCGACCGGCGACTCCGGCAGTTCATGGAGAGCGCGCCATTCGAAAACTACAAGGGCTCCACTTTCCTCGCCCATGTCCGCGCGCACATGATTCCGCGCTTCGCTGGGAACCGTCAGTGTTCCCATGTGTTTAACCCCGATAGACCTCACGTGGAAAAACAGTGATGCTGTATATACACCGTGGCTCGTTCGTGCAGGCGCTCAAGGACCGGCCGCACAACCCGCTCGAAAGCCCATACGCCGCGTCGTTCCTGGCAGCCTACCGTGGCGCCTCCCGTATCATCAAAGCCGACATGCGCAGTTTCACGCTCTATCCAGACCACTTCCATCGCTGGTGGGTGATCTGGAAAAGTCGTACGTCTATTCTAGCATTCCCCGTTCTCGCCATCTAGAATTGATGACACCCATTTCACAGTCGTCAATGCTGCCGTGCGTCCTCCAAATCCGCGTGTTTCTGATTGCTCACGCTCTCGTTAATTCCAGTTCATCGTCGGCTCCATTGCCGTGAAGTGTCCAACATCAGAAATCGCACCGACGGCGTTCATGGAACTCCTCACTGCGGTAGAGCTCGTTGAGCAGGGCGCGATGCATTCATTCCTAGCTCAGGGCAGTCTAGTGCGCACTCTCCTTTCTTCTCCCATAGCCATCATTTATTCATTCATTTCGGATCCTCAGCCCGTTCTTCAGCGCCTACGAAATAAAGCCTCAGCGGTGTACGCCGAGTTTCACGCGCCCGGGGCCAACGGCCCGCGACAAAATCCATCTGAGATGGCAGACGACAACGACTTCGAGATGCTCAGCGGCTCGCGCGCATTCTTCCAGCAAGGCTCGGTCGCCCGGAAGCCGTCGTCGCCTCCAAATAACACCATGGTGATGCCCACTCTCATCCCCGGCCTCATACCTCCTCCATCGACGCCCGACCCGTGGCATCCGCAGATCCCCGACGCAGGGTACTCGGCGTTCGCGTTCGAGGCGCTGATGTATAATGGCGCGCCGCTTTCGCCCTCGGCGACGCCGTTGGACGACCTCGAGGCGTACCTTGCCGCGCAGATGCGTTCTCCCGCGGAGTATCCGCGCGCGGTGCCGGAGACAAATTGGGCGGCGTTCGTAAGTAGTTTACAATAGTTAAATAGTTCATTCGGTTCCTTAGTCTTCAGTGTATATCTCAGAGACGCTGTGTACCTACACCCTTACTTGCTTGCCGACTTACGGAGCGTATAACACATATAGCCCTTCTTCCATACGGGGCTCATCCAGTGACGTCCTTTTTTGACTTGACTTCGGCAAAGATGAGGTTTTCCAATCGGGAGCTATTCTGTGAAAAACTCCAGCGTCCAAATTCTGTCCCCGGTGTTGCCCCGGTGTTATTCAATGCACCCATCGCCTCGGAAAAATCATTCGCGCGGCCCGCAATGATCATGCCACGTCATGTCACGTTTGTTCTCAACCATCACCAACAACAAAAATGGGGCGAAGCGTCCGGCTTCGGACTCCCCCCCTGGCACCTCTGCATCTGCAGAGCTTACCACACCCTCGAAAGGCTCGGGGCCCTCTACCTCAGCCCTCATCACCCAGTCCCCGACCACCGACCGAATCGTGAAAAGAGGACGGTCCGACCCGGATGATCCCGCAGGTGCAGGTTCTCCTCGGCCCTCTACGCCCAACACGCCCACGCCAGTGAGGACTGCCCCGGCAGAATCACGCACTACGACAGCCCGACCTGGACCTACACCAAACAGCACGTCGCCCTGTTCATGGGGGGAGTGCCGAAAAAAGGTGGTAGACGGCGTGAAGTCACTTATGGCTGACGTCGACCACCTCTGTTCCCCCCGCCCGGAGGGACACAAGCCGGCAAGGGTGCTCGCCCCCTACGGCGTACCACGACTGTTCGAGGAGATTTTGCACCTCAGGCTGATGGCCGACGAGCTGCAAAGGGTATTCTACCCGACATCTATACCTCCCACCACCGCCGACCAAACAATCACGATACCCACACCCCCGCCCACTGCCCCGGTTGAAGCAGCTAGAACGAACCCTACCTATGCGACTGCAGCCAAGGCTGCCACACCTCCGCCGGCTCTGGGGGGACCGGCGACGAAGCCCCCGACTAAGAAACCACCACAGAAGCCACGCCTACCCGACAAGGCTCCTCCCCCTCCCCCGACAGCATCTCGCTCGGCGCCCCAGCGGCTCATCCTTCGGTTCGCTAACTCGTCCGTCATCAAGTCCATCCCCGACCCGCAGCAATTTCGTGACAGCCTCAACGAGGCGCTCAATGGCGCCTCGAAACTGAGGGGTGTCAACCGATCCCGCGGGGGTAACCTGATCCTGCACACGCAAAACCCGTACACTGCCGTGCAACTCCGGGAGCACGAGCAGACAATATGGGGCATGGTCCGGTCCTACTTTGCACTGCAGGAACGCGACCGGCCGCGGTTCCATCTGGATAAACCGTGGCAGCGTGTTGTCATCCACCGTGTCCCTGTCACCACTACCTCTACCAGCCGCTCGCTGGTGGAGGAGCTTCGCTGGTCCAACGAGGGCATTGGGGCTCTCGCGGACGTGATGGGTGTTCGAGACTTATGCTCAATCGAGGGCTTGCAAAAGCGTCGGGAGGGATTGCGACAGGGGGTCCCGCAAGAGACCTCCCTGATGCTCATGCTCTTGAACGTCGATGTCGCGCGTCGGTTCCTTCGGGAAGGGGTATTCCTTTACGGATCGCACTGCCGCGTATCGGTGTACGACCCAAAAAAAGGCTCGCGTTGAGGAGGGTACCGCGCGTATGGTACTAACCTCTTTGTTGTACAGCGCTGATTTATCCTCTTCTGTCTGCTTCTTCCTTTGCCCCACCACGTCGGCTTACCTTTACCACCTTCAACTCCAAAACTATACTATACAAACCACCATTTACTTACTTCCGCTTCATCTCCACCACCTATTCGCCTTGCGGTGTATTTTACTACTCCGTAGGGCACCGCGTCTTAGTACTAAGTGTTTACTTGTTGCGGTATATAAATGCAGATACAAAAAAAAAAAAAAAAAAAAAAAAAAGATCATGCCACGTGGCATCAATATTACCCACAGCGCCTCTCCTCTTCTCCTCGCCCACCCTGTAGCCCAGCCATGGAGGCCTTCTTCGACAACAAAACAAACATCATCAACGCGCGCGTCTGCGCCGTGCTCGACCAGTCGGTCATGTACTCTCTGGAGACAAAATTCGAGTTTCAAGGGCGCGTGCGCACCGTCCTGCACGACGAGAACCCACTTCCGGGCGGCGCATCCAATTCTGCGGTGGTCGGCGCGATAAACTGGAAAGAAAAGAGCTTCGAGATCAACGGGTACAAGCACAAGTGCGAGGAGATGCGGCGCAGCGCGGGGTCGTTGTTTAACAAGTACACATCCAGTTCCTGTTTCTGTGGTCGAGTGTCTGTGCTGTGTTGCCTGTGCGCGTGCTGACTTCCTGTGCGTCTGGTCAGGACCAAATATTGGCGGTGGGCTGCGATGCGGAAAGAGTACGAGATTTCATATACGCACGAAGAGTGGAAGGTTCGCGCCTTGCACTGAGAACTCGGGATTATACAATGACATTGAGTGGACCTAGGCGACAATCGAGGATAGGAAGACTATCGCGGGGCGCTTCTCGGTCCCCTTCCGTCCGCACCTCTTCACCAAGACGAAGCCCGCGGTGATGCACCTAACGACGACAGCCCTGGCAGAAGATGAAGTCTTCTTGATGCTAGTGTTTGTGTATGAGGAGGTGAAGCGCCAGGATAAGACGGTGAGTTTGACGTGGATTTCCATCATTTATTTCCGAAATTCGGCTGTCTGAGATGTATGTTTGCAGAATACGTCGACTCCGGGTGGGACAGGCGGGTGGTGAAGAGGGTTTCCGTGATGCTAAAGCGTGTTCGTTATTCGGATCATTTATGTCGAGGTACAGTGGGGGTCAGAGTGGTCCAATTTTTGACGCGCGGCCAAGGTTAAGAAAGACTGGTTTGAAAACGGTGAACGATGGATAGAATGAGAGGTAGAATGGTCGTTGGGGACACGGCATGTACAACCACCCCCTCATCAACGGATGTCAGAATTCCCTAAATCGTCCTTTTGGACCTCTTAGACCCCGTCATAACACAGAAACACAGTATGTTGGGTAAGGACAGTGGTTTTACAAATATAGTCACGACGAGTCCGATAGCGATAGCAATAATGGAGAGCGACAGAGTTTAGAGAGACGAGATGCGTTGGAGAGGGTGGGGAGAGATCGGAGTTGCGCAACTCACGAAGTGACAAGGGACCTCCCTCCATCGCTGTAGGCGATAATGCCGGCAAGGACGACGATCCTCGTGGCGTCTCCATAGTCCAAGGAGCGGTCGGGATTATTCATCTCCTTGACGAGGTTGTCTCGAATCTGCCAGTGCATGTCGCGGCGGTCCTTCCATGCGACCAATTGGCACCCCTCCTCGTTCCAGCTTAGGACCTGGAGGAAAGCAAATATATGAAGGTCATATGCGCGACGAGGACAAGCAAGGTGAGGTGTCGAGCGGAAAGATAATGGTGGATAGCGCACGCACCCTGATCGAGCCATCGTGATAGCGGTACCAGCCGTAGTACCCAATGTCGCCGTGCCCCGGCGTTGACTGAAGGACAAATTCTCTGTTGAGGAGGCGTTTGAATCAGGACATCATTAGGATATATGGTGAGACCTACACGACATAACCCGGCCCCGGGATATCGACACGCCTCATGACCATGCTGGGGCCGCTGGACTTCCTGACAACGGTGTGGTGGTTCCTCAAATGGCTCATGACGCCGATCACGCCCACCCTATTGTAGAGCCAGGTCGTCTTGTCCTTCGGAAGCGTCGACATCTGCACTATAAAGTCAAATATGCCGAGCTTGTTCGTGAACTCGCTCGGCGTCTTCAGACTCTTGCTGCGGTACCGCGTAGCGTACAGCGCGTTTATCGTGATGTGGCGAATCGAAGATCCGTCCGAGGCCTGCGAAACCGCGAGGGGGTCGTTATGGCTCATGCGGCATTTGAGACATCTCCCGTTGTGGTTAGCGCAGATGTGGATGGTCGTTCCGGCGTACCCTTGGGTGCTGGGGTTGGGTGCGAGGGGCGGGAGGGCCAGTGAGGGGTGCGTCGAAGTTCCTTGATGTTGTTGTATATGCCGCATTTGTGCCTCTTGCATTCGTGCCTCTTGGATCTGCTGCATTTGCGTGTACTGTGCGTACTGTGCGTACTGCGCGGACTGGCCGCCTTGTGGGTACTGATACGGAAACATTGGAGGTGAGGCCATCTCGATCGAGTAGCGGCGTTTTATACAAGAAGACAAGGCAGTTTCGTCGCCTGGATACATGCCCATTATCCACTAGGGAAACAACGACGACGAAAGACAAAGACGCCAGCGAGAAGGCAGCCAGCAGAACAACCGCCTTGATAATTCCGAGCCCACCCGTCGAATGGATCGGTAGATCATTCGAGACGGTTCTTCAGACAAGGACGATTCAGAGGTATTGTGCGAGTTTACAAGGACGGGCGTCAAGCACGCTGGACGATGGTGACGGGAGGACAAAAGGAGCATTCGGCAAACACCGGTGGCTGTCCGCATGTCCTTGTTTTCTTAGCCGAGAACAAGCCGAGAACAACAGAGAACAAGAACTAACGTCTCCAGACTCGGGGGGAAACTACACCGATAATTCTCACCGAGATATAAGGAATGAAGCGTTACTCATCGTAAATCTCGGTTAATCATATTCAATGGCAAGAAAATCGAGAAAAGGTTTGAGGAGGAGGAGGAGGATTGTTTGAGAATTTGAGACAGGAATTTGCTAAAAAATGGTGGTCGCCATAGAGAAGTGAGATATATATTTGGGAACATGAGACGGTTCACAATTCTTTTGGCCTTCGTTGAGAACAAAACATCTTCATTAACCCGGAGTAGTCGGACCGCGCCGAGCACTGTCGAGTACGTGTGACCTCAATCTCCCACGTGGCTCCCATTGTGCACAGCCGCCTTTGACCATTTCTTGCCACCGTCTTATATTGCTGTTGCTGCACAACGCCACATTAATGGCTTGACGGCACAGTCTACACTCGCAGATATTTCCCCCCCGTTGGAATCTCCCATTCAATCCACAAAATCACCGGGTCTAATGGAGTCCACGGCAACGAATCGAGGTCCGAGAAGCAGTGGTTAGGATTCTTCGACCAGGGGACGCTACGACAATCAGCGAGGTGCCCCGGAATAGGTCGCAGATCATGCCATCGCCCACAACTGGAATGTATCTATATAACCCGACTGCACCCAGATTCCATGCTCTACTTCACAACGGAGGCGTTTGACGTCCCGCGATTCTTCTCTGCCACAATATCTCCCGCGTGCTGTCTTTCAGCTCTCTCCATCCATGATTGAGCGATCGTGAATGACACCGGCCAGTTTCCTGCCGCTTCCCCGCTTGTTCCCCGCTGATGGTGGTCATTTTTAGGGGATCTACATGACAGAACATGGATCGGTGACGACCAGGCCGCTACACGGCAGTCGCAAAATATCCTCGCTTTCGGGAGATTCGGACCTTCGGCTTTGACAACTTTATCCAAACTCTACCGGTACCGAGGGGGATACATTACGTGGCTCGCTCGAAATCGCAACCGAAATGGGACCCATGTCTTCTTCGCCGTATCTCCTCGCTGACGGTTCAATGTGGTCCCTGCGATGATACGAACCCCCTCGCCCGGCACGGCTTCGGTCCTCAGACCGGAGATCTTTCGGTACAAGTCACTGTACAGGCAGTATTATGAAGTTCGGCAGCCGGGCCAATTTCCGAGATTCACCCTCTGGGACTAAAGACTGCAGCCTGCGCTAATTTTGTCTTCAATTTGTCTCTATGGTCCTGCTGGGATTCGTCTCGGGCCGAACAGTCATCCGCCATGCCTTGACGGTCGTCTGCCCCTGATTACGACCTCCCCAACGCTGCCGCGCGCGCCGATTGGCTCATAACCTCAAAATTGGCAGTTAACGTCGTCCATTTCCATCAGAAGGAAGTTAAATCTGGAATACGCGGGCGCAATGAGGGACATTGTGCCGCCGGCAGCTTAGCAGGTTCGAGAATAGACTTTGTCGTGTGCCGGGAAGAATTTCGCGTGCCGAAGGACTTGGCTTAAATATGCGCTGGCCGGGAAGATGGACTCATTTCTCCCCCCTTCATGACCGTCATTTCTATCGAAAAAACCCAAATTACTTCTCAAGCGTGCGAGGTGCGATTCAGCTTTCATACCTCACCCTGTATGTGTTTTCTTACATCTTCATCAGGCACTATGTTATGGTTCGTCCCATCAATCCATTGAGCAGGCGACAGCAGCATAATCTTGCCAGGCTTTCTCATGTGCACCTTTTCCATGTCCTGTTACATTCATTTCAGTATTTCTCGGCGGACAACACATCTAAAGGTCTTGTGGTTTGCATTCCTAGGAATCATATCTCTGAACCCTTACTGTCAGATTCTGTTCGCCATTGCCTGTGCGATGTTCATCATTGCGACCGGCCACTTTGGTGCGTGTCTCTTTCATCTCCCATACCCGACACACTCCAATTGACTATTCAAACAAGCTATCACCTTTTACCGGACTCTGCGTGCGATGACAAGTCTGCACGCACAGGTCGGCGGGCCTGCGGCCTTCCTCGGCGATAAAACAGCGTGGCACCTCATCACGGCGGATGTCCTCTACGTTACTCAATGCATACTAGGCGACTCCATCGCGGTGTGCAGTCTCTTCACCGATGCCCGGTCCGCGGCTGATATTCGCCAGATATATCGCTGCTGGATCCTCTGGGACCGCGACCTGCGCATCGTCGTCCTCCCTCTGATCCTCCTCGCCGCCAACATCGGTGCGCATCTCCCGCAGATCGTACGCCGTTCACCGCTCACGCTTCTGTAGCGACCGGGTATGCCGCCTGCGAGCGCCTAGCCACCAGCTCACCGGGGCACATCTCCAACGCCAATGTACGCGACTGGATCATGAGCTTCTACGCACTCGCCGTGGTGCTCAACGCCGTCACCACGGGCCTCATGGCCTTCCGGCTGTGGTGGGTCGACCGCAACATCTCCGACCGCATCGTGCACCCGCGCTTCCAGAGCACGATCCTGCTGTTGGTCGAGTCCGCCGCGCTCTACTTCGCGCTGCAGATCGTCGTTCTCGTGGCGTTCATCACGCGCTCGAACATCCAGTTCATTCTCATGGGGAGCATCCCGCCTGTTATCGTGCGTCTGTCTCCCGGTCCCCGCTCCCGACGTTGAGCTAACAACCGAGGTTTTAGGGCATCACGTTCACCCTGATCACCATCCGCGTCGGCCTGCGCGCACGCAACGACAACTACGCCTCAACGAGAGCACCCACGATCGGCAGCATCACGATGCGCGGCCTCACCCTCGATAATATCAGTTTCAACGACGATATAAGCATCGTCATTGCCGACCGCAGTTCTCCTACTTATGAATCCAATGGGGGACATGCCGGGAGTGCCGACTTCCTTGCCTAATGTACAATTTAATTCACGAATTTATGGGGTTTGCACAGTAGCTCAACAGTGCTGTGGGTAGATTACCAAATGTAATAATCATGGACATAAGTAATTCGAGATTCATGTGATTTGGACCTGGAAATTCAGTAAAAAAACTTAGAATTACGACTGCTGCAATCAATTCTGGCTTCTCTCGCCTGTGAAGTTTGGTATTACCAGGCTCCACAGAGCACCCGGAGAGCACCTTTGCTTTAAGCGCTCAATCGCACGATCAATCAAATGCACCGCCCTAGCACTGCCTCCTTTCTCTCATAGCCCCAAGCTTCGACGAGGAGAGCTTCTAACTGTCATCTGGGTGATTCCTCATTTGCTGCTCTTCTCCCCCGTCATGTCTGAGTTGTCAAAACTTCAAGTCTCGCAGACACATGCGAACTACTCGCTCGTTTGGACAATAAACCAGCACCCAAATCTGCTGAAAATGTCAATACCTCAGCGATTTCTGAGGTCAAGGTGTGTTTTCAAGATCCTGAATCACCGAAAGGACTCACATTCTTATCCTGATGTTGACACAGTCGAGAATCAGCTCATTTGGTCGGCAATACAAGAGGTGAAAATGCCCAAGAATGGCCAAGAGGTATCGTATAACGGAGGTGCATCCGCAAGCGCGAATATTCAATTCCTCGAGGTAATATGCCTCCCGACGGGCGGTGGAAAATCCTTGGAAGGACACCATGTAACCGAATTAAAAACAGGCAATCTGGCGAGAAACCTTAAAAACCGGGTTTATAAACACCTGTTTATAACCATGTTTGCAAACCAGAGTTAAAAACAGCACCCTACCCCTGTGTCTACCAGCAGAAATAAACGGTGATAGGGTGTGCATCCGTGCACCCCTGAAATTACTGCTTTTGCATGTTTCCAGCCTTATGGCGGGGAAGCGTAAGACACACAGGGTGCTAGTTACATTCCCGGAACTGAGCACTAAAAGCCGTTAGCAGTGCTGCAAACTAGTGATAAACCAAGGAGACCGAGGATGCCATTGCGGCTTTCATACAAAGCTAGAGATTGCGACTCGGACTCAACCCCACTGGCTAGCCATAGGACTCATCCGGCAAGCTGTACTTTTGTGCAGTAAGCTCGATGTCAATATGGGCACGAGGCAACCAAGGGACATTGGAAGGATAACAAGAAAGCTATTTGATTTGGAACCTACAAAGTGCTACATGTGCCACCAGAATAATAGTATTTGGCTTGCGAGTTGAACTCAAAAGATGTGCCCGCCAATGGAATAATGGCGGAGGGAAGAAATGAACCAGTTATGTCACATGACAATGCTCAAGTCTGCGCCAGTCCGAAGTTACGCCAGATGAAGTCACGCCAAAACCGTAAAAAGATATAATGTGCGAGCACACCACCACTTAAAACTTGGCGGAGGGGCTACGCCACCTGTAATAGACCGGCCCTAAACCAATCACATGACTTCATCCAAAAGCAGCTGGTGGTCAATGAACTTGGGTGCCAAGAGATAATAAAAGGCTCAGTCAGCCCATCAACTAATCAGACTGCGGAGGACTGCGGACACTCCTAACCGAGTCTACGCGAGGAGACTGTAAGCAGAGGTGGCTTAAACAGAACTTGCGGGTGATTGGCGGCCACACCATCAAATAATACCCGGGCAGACACCTCTAAGTCTGCCCAACTACCAGGATATATCTCGCTTCAGATCAGTTCATCATTTGTAAAGACCGCTTATCATTCTCTTAGTTAGTTGGGATCAATCCCTCTCATAATATAAAAGCCGCATGTAAATTAGTAGTTAGACAGTGAATAACTCCCCCCTTAATGGCACCCAGCTCTTAGCAGCTTATAAGGCCTCTGGTCCTTATCCCGTTTGACGCACACACTCCCTTGGCGTAAGCCTGAGTTGTCCCTCCGTCTTCGGCCCCCGCCACTTTGTTCAGTCGCAGAGCTATTCGTAGCCGCACTGTTCATACGCCAAAGTCCATTCCTATTGGGGTTGCTGTGTGGCGGAAACCAACTATCGGCGTACGGAATGTCCTTGAGTTGCTCTGCACCATCGGCATCCATCTTGTTCAGTTGCAGAGCTATTCGTGGCCGCGCTGTTCATTAAAAATCGTGGTTGATTCAAAACACTGAGGTCGGAACTACCACCTCCCATAAAAAGCCCTTACCGTTTGGGTTGCTGTGTGGCGGAAACCAGCTATTGATGTACGGAACATTATCGAGTTGCTCTGCGCCATCGACACCCACACTGTTTGGCTTGTGCCACTACTTTGTAGTCGTGCCCCATTCAAAGGAATTATCTTGAGCTCCAGGAAAAACCTTACCATTTGGCGGAACCATCTCTTGGCGTACGGAACGTCTTGAGTTGCCCCTCCGCCACTTGTAAAATCAGTCAGCTACCCAGCGGCGCTGTCGTTTGCCAAAATCCCAATTTAAGTGCGGTTTTGTGCACCACTAGTAGAATATCTACACCTGTCGCCGAAAGGCTGTTAAACCTGTTGAAAGCCCTTCTGAGGACCTTTTCAAAGCAAACCAGTGTCACACTATTGAAATTGACGGTCGATACACCTGACCTACCCCCTCGAACACAAATACGATAAAGCAGGAGTTGGTTGTTGTTAGTTGTTGGAGTTTGGTGTTGGTTTGAGTTAAGACTGAGGTCTTACTCAGTTAGCATTGGATTTCACGGCTGCACGCCACTGCACCGTTTCAACGGTTTTCCCCACTTTTTCAAAACCCGACGTCGATCACAAGTGCCCCGCGACGCTTATCCGGCGGCCCCGAACGGCACGTTGTAACAATGACGCGGAACAGCGGCTTCTCCCAGCGCCTACAAGCCCACGGCCCATTGATCTTCGACCTTGCCCACAACCTTCAAGCATTGCCACCCGGAATGCCACCTCGAAAACTGGTATTCTGTCAGCGCATTTCGTTCTTCCGGAAGATCGCAACAAATCCGCAAATTGCCCAACTTTTACCATTCATATTTCTCGGGATCATCGTGGAGACCGGACGCCTGTAGCACAAAGTATCTTGGAGTTTACCAATGACTGTGACTCATTTCGTTCACTTATTCCTCGTTCGACCTGATTCTGAATCAAGGGGCTTCTTCACAATCACAGTCTTTGTGGCAGGACGCAAGAATTGACCTCGTAATATCCATGCCTGATTTTCCGCACTGCAGGTCAAGGCAGAATTTGTCATGGGAGATTTCGCTTACGACTGGGTTGTCAACTATTTACAACACCACGAAGTGTGGTGCGAGTAGGGCCTGACTTGGATCATCCATTGGATGATCCCCACGCTCGCCGTGGATAAATCCTCCACGACAATAGACCGGATAAATTTCTGGTGTCTGCCGATCACCTTCGGGGCGCAGAAATATTGTTTCCTGTCTTTCCCCGAAGGAATTTGAGCGAGCAATGTAGAGATAATATCGTGGGAATCATCCAATGGATCATCCAAGTCAGGCCCTAGGCGCGAGAGTTGATTTCGAACTTATCGCGCGGAATGTAGCATCTCGCCCGAATCCGTCTTCCAATCGTGGCCAGATGGATGGCCACCCCGATCCGATTTATGAGCCCGCCACGGGTCAGAACCCATCGCTTTTCCCGTTGGAGAGGGTGCTGGATGTCCATTGTGAGCACGGGGGTTTCCGTTTGAGATATTTGATCCAGATTTGTGGCAGAATGAGAGCGTGCCTGGGTTACCCCATTACGACAGGACAGAACAAGGCGGATTGAGAGCACTCGGAGCAACCTGATTCTAGCGTTCGAACTTCCACAGACAGCGCAGCCCTCTTCATTGACAAATTCCCTCTTTACTGTATGGAGTCGAGATCGACATATCCTAGACAACTGTGTATTGGCAGCTGGGGACTTCTACGTCAACACTCAAGCTCTGCCCCGGAAGTAACCGGACTTGAAAAAGGACCTGGTTAGTGTGTCCGACCCTCAGCCATCGCATTCCTGATGTACATATCCAAGTCTGGCTCCCTCCTAACGGCGAATTTCGATAAGTCGAACTTGACATATGACTGGATGTTGGGATATCTTGTGTGCCCTGTGTTCTGCTCTCCAGACCTGCCATCCATAATTCTGCAGCGATCGCTCGACTTGAATTTTTGCAAGGACGTCATGGAGTATCACGTCAGCACGAAACAGAGCGCAGGGCTGGGGAACTCGAAACGGAGATTCAATTTATTATAAGCCGGCTTCTGATGCTCTTCAGGCGAAGACGGTCACCAAATCGCACAGAGCATTGTCTTCGCTGATTTTCCCCGCCGACATTAAGGAGATCCTCCTGGCGGACGCAAAAGAATTCCTGGCGTCAAAACTCGATATTCACGCATGTTCTGACCACTCTGCCCCCTGAACACAGGCTACCTTTGTTATACAGTCGCGGACAACCAAACGTGACAAATCCATTTCTACTGATCCGTTCATTTTAGGCCATTTCTGAGTGCAGAATCAGAATCAGTGTGAAAAAAGACGCTTTTTAAGCCCCTACTCGAATTTATCCCACGAGAGGTAGGGAACGGCCAATATGTTGGACCGTTTCAAAGAAAATTGTGACTGATAAACTCACGGGTTGGGAGGAACCTGGGTGGTGGTAGATGTATAAACTGAAGCTGATTTGTTTGAGGATTATGGGTATGCTGAACTAACTATAAATTGTGGGTAGAATGCAAGTTGAATTTTCGTTGAACTTTTTGGTCCGACATTCTGGTCACATGTCTTGATCGCATGTCTCTTAGTCATCCAGGTTTGGCCAATTTATTTCGCCACAACGGCTCGTTGAATTATTCCACATTGAGCAGTACCATAGAACACTCATTAAAATGAGTCAATTACATATTTTTCCATGATTTTTAGGCAACATATGGGGGTACGGCCAACTTTTCAGACCTTCAACTCACTAAATGCTCATTTGGGGGGACATTTGAAGAGATCTATTTATTCCGATGGTTTCCGGAGGGATGGTAAGTGGTCGAACATTTTTGTTACCTTTGATTTTCCGCGACTGTATGGGATTTCGTCTCAAGTTGATATTCGTGGACCCGGCGACTGTCTCCCTGATGTGGGACCGGTGCTCCCCCGCGATCCGGCATTTAGAGCTCGATTACATTGTGGCTTCCGATGTTTGATCCCACCCCGCACCCTACTCCCCCGGCGACCCAGCTAGATTCCCTGAGGCTCACCAACGTGGTGGGTCTCGGCATCTGGGTGAACCGCGACTTTTGCTCCTTCGATTGCTCGAGATTGCGGGCCCAGGGAGCACGGAGGTGCTTCCCTGGCCCAGCCTATCGCTCAAGCTCCTCTCTATCGAGGCGTTCGACCTTCGTGTTCACGTGCGCATTCCGTATTTTGGTTTTACTCCACCTCGCTTAACTCCATCCGTAGCCGGCGTACAATACACCCACATCACTCGACCTCTCCCCCTTCTGGCGCCTCAACCTTCGGCTCCGCGCATGATCCACGTCACGGCCCCCGGCACTCGACACGCTTGCGCCTATCCGCACGGTCGTCCTCGCGGGCACCGGCTCCGGTATGTCCGCCGACGAACTCGCCTCCGCACTCTCACGCCTACCCCTTCACCAAGCCCCAACGTTCGAGTTTGAGATGAATGCCAACGAATATGCGCGGCTCGCGCGCGCCATACATCGCTTGGGGGCCATGAACAGGGTACGTACGCGGCTATATGCATGCATCAGTCCCTCATCCTCACCACCCGCTCTCAAACTTATCACGTCAATCACAGGCGCGATTGGTTTGAGGTGAGCGTCGACACTGGTTATGTTGTTAAAAACCCGACGCAGAGATTCACCCGGATATTATGATTGAAACTCTATATGTGTAAGATCTACGCTGATGTATAAATTGACCGCTCCATGCTTGCCCATTTCAATGCTTTGATTTGGGTTCCATCACCTCACGACGTATTGCACCGTAAAAACATTACATAATCGTCGGACTTTGAATTGTAGGCTTGCCTCCACCGCTTCAAATGGACCTCCATAGACAAGTTACGAGACGCCAAAGAGCTTATTCTGACAAGATCTACACCCTCATAATTGTTATGTCCCTTATAGTCGACGAGAAACGAAATACTGCCTTTGTCACGTGGGCGGCCCATCAAATTTCGGTATCGCGATTTCGAAGGCCAGACGAGGGAAATGACTGGCAAAGTTGCTTATTCCAGTGCATTGCATGCAAATCCATCTTTAAATTATAGAAAGACGCGTCGTAGCCATCGTTGAAGGGTTCGAGAAATTTAAGATTACATAATAAGGCCCACCTCGGATCAAATACCTCGGGTAATCGCGAGGTACACTGACTCGGAATAAATATTGGATCACGTGGATTCCCAAAAAGATTTGAATCGTACGCCATGCTTGGGTTGAGTAGACTCAATGTTTTGGGCTTCAATGAAAGCTCATACAATGTCGTCCCTGCCCGTAAAATATCAGAGTTGTAAGCTGAGAACACGAAGCTGTAGAGGGGCAACATCGATGACAAGTGATCCAATTATAAATCTGGTTTTGATCAGCTTGCAGAACCTCAGTCAGAAAGTCCGGTGGGCAGCGAAATAAAATTGGGAGGGGGTACAGGATGCTAGTAACGAGTATTCCCTCCCTTTGCCTTCAATAATTCCCACACCCTGGTGGGCATACTGTCGTATAATTTGTCGATGAAGTCCTGATCAATCTTTTCCCACTCCTCCTTCAAAGCGACCCAAAGCTCATCGCAATTCTTGGGAAGCGGGTCCCTAGCGCGTACCATGTGATCCAAATGAGCCCATACATTCTCTATAATGTTCATTCATATCCGGAGAGTTCGGGCACCAAGGAAGTAAATCAATCCCTTCAAGGTTGAACCAGCCTTTGGCATGCTTCGACCTGTGCTTCGAATCCCCATCCTGCTGAAAATAAACGGTGCTGCAGTCCAGATTATGGCTGTCGAGGGTGCTGAGAAGGGATTGGGAGAGTATATCCACATAAACGAAGCGGTCCATGATGCCGTCGATCCGATGAAGTTTGCCGACGCCATATCGGGTAATGCAGCCCCATACCATGACGCTCCCATTGCCATGCTTCACCCGTTTTTTTGACATATACGGGATCATTAGCCTCGCCTGGTCTCCTCCAGCACCAGTCACGCCCATCCGAGCCAAAAACATTGAACTTGGACTCATCGGAGAAAATGACTGCGTTCATCGATATCCACTGAAGGTCAGAGTAAATTTCCACCTGCACGCCAAATTCCACCGTACTTCGCTGTATTCCGATGGGAAATCTACAAATCATCTGTTCCCCAAAAATCCCCGCTCATCGTCAAAGCAGATACGCTGTTGGTCACCGCCCACCTAAGATGATTTGTTGCTTCCTGTAGATGCATGGACGATGTTGAATTTTGCAACATATGCCATATTAATTCAACGCGTACCGCTGGATTCCAGTGGACACAGATGACCTCGGCCCGAACTCTTCTATAAAATTCAAAGCTGTCTATCATTTTTCCCTTAGCTGTAAGCGGCAAATATTCTGCAGTGGAAGAAAAGCTTGCAATTTTGCACATACACAGAGAACACGAAAGTCCCAAGGTGAAGATGAAATGGAGATTAAATAAGGTGTAAAGTAATGATAACTGAGCAATGGCAAAAGGACTACGACTTGGTACCAAGTGTCATGCGCTCCGCAACGAAGCTGGACCCCACAGAAGTGGATACGGTGGTCTCCTCGTCAAACAGGGCGGATTGGCCATTATCGGAGACAGTGTTGATGCTCGAGGCGACGGATATCGATATCCCGATGGACGCATCGGATTTCGATGCATTACCCTGCGGGATAGGCATGGGGCTAGATCCAGTGACCACCACGGCGGGGATCATCCCAGCAGGAGGTCCGGGGACCAGCTCTCCTGCGACGGCTGTCGCTGTATTGCTGGGAGGATCTGTCTGCCAGCGCAACTTCCAAGCGGCGCGTTTTGAGTTATTGGACACACCATGGAACTCATGGTCGAGCGTCGGCCAGATCACGTTCCGCCATCGCATGTTCGTTGCGTCCCAGCCGCGTGAAACAGTCTCGTACATGGGAAGCGCCGGCGTGGTATCGTCGCCCTCTGATCCGCTTGACTTGAAAGATATTTTGTCGAGGAATTTGCCAAGAATACTCGGCGGGCGTCGCTTCTTTGACTTGTCGAGCGCCGCAACCGAGACGGACATCGCAGCGTCCTGAGGCCCGGGATCACGGTCCGCCACTGGCGGATCTATTTGTTATGAGGCTTACTATCCAGCGAGAGGTAGTGCAGTACCTTCCATCCACGGGTTACTTAGATCGGCGGTCGTAGTTTCGTAAATGGTGAGGCACTCCCGAGTGAGGGCGTCCGGGATATAAGTCTGGGACGCGTCAACATTGAACTGTCAACCTCACACATTTACGCACAGATGTAAGCAACAGAATTCCCCGGCCCTTGGTGCGCAGGTCTGAATCGTACACCCACACTATGATCTGATTACGCAGGACAAACGAGATGCTGGGCAACCCTTCCTTGTACAGCCGCTGCCTGAACTCAGCACCGCCAAGTCATCTTCTCAGGAACGGAGTAACGCACCTTATCATGCCGCATGTTCATCCCCAGCCCGAATTCCACCTGCATCTCATGCGCGACGTGCTCGCGATCGGACCCAGGTAGCCACGAGACATCGTACGACTCGAAGTCCTTCCCAATCTTGTCGGCGTCGTCGCGCTCCCAGCGCTTCCCCAGGTCGTAGCGCACAGGACACTTGGGCATAGGCTGTAATGGACAATCAGCGGTGCCACAAGTTCCTGCGGACGCACGCACCGTTTCGTCAGCGCTCTCCAGCCCTTCGCCCCCGCCGCGTGTGTACGAGGCGTTCGCGGAGACGGTGGGCACCACACCGGTCAGTGAGAAGCCCCCGCCGCCCGAGATGGAGGTCGAGGTCTGGCTCGTATGCTTGAGTTTCACATCCGGCGCTCCATAGCCAAAGTCCAAGCTGCCCGCATGAATGAGCATCACTTCGGCACGAAAGGTAATGGGAAGACTCACAAATCGCATTTGACGATGGCGCGTGGGCGGTGGACCAAGAACCCAATGTTGCTGAACGAGCGATCGAGCTTCGTTTCACCGCGCCGTAGTTTTACCTCCAGGGATACTGAGGAGAGGACCTCGGGCCGCGGGCGGGGTGTCGAGGAGCCGCTTTGGTCCAACGGCTGCGTCTTGAACTATATGTACAACCCATGAGCAAGGATCAGTGAGTAAGTGCGACCGATCCACCTTCATGTACGCGCAGACTATCACATCGTACGCCGTGACATCATTCATCTTGAGCTTCACGTCGACGGTGGCATTGTGATACTTCCCCTCCCACGTCGGCAGCGTGTGCGCGTCCTCATCGCCGTCTGCGGGATCGGCTGCGCCACCACGAAGACGCGCCGCCGGCTGGCCCGCGGACACACTAGGCGGCGCTGTCCGCGGCGGCGTTGCGTCGCCTCCCATCTTCGTAAAGCGGGGTATCGGGTCATCGACGGCCGACCGCACCACAACAGCGAACCCCGATTCCTGCGCAAGCGCCCGTGCCAGCTGCGGCACAAACGCGTCTGCGATTGAGCCAAATATCGCAAGGGCGCTCTCGTCCGGGGAGAGCTGCACGGCGATGGGACCAGTGAAGTTGCGCGCGCGGAGGGACGTGAGCAGGGGGTCGTCGTAGTGCGCTTCGACCCACGCGATGGCGGCGGTGGGCGAGTGCACGGATACGCTCATGCCGCCGGCGGGGAGTTCGGTGTCGAGCGTCTGCGGATCCTCACATCGGAAGGCCGGCCCATTACTGTTTGAAGTTTGTCACAATCCAGATGATACGGGAGGAGAGATTGCGTACGGTAGTGGCTCCGTTGCGTTTGTGGCAGACGGGTAGATTATAGGAAAGTGCGAGGTGGAAGCCAGCGACAAGGTGCTTGCTTGGGGGGTGGAAGCCTCGGCGCTTGCACCAGTGCTCGCGGGATCCAAAAGAGCCGCCGGAGATTTGCCCCCTGGCGAAACTATCGGCGACTCCTCCGACGGCGCCTCAGCGACGTCCGACATGCGCCGCTGCCTCGGGCTATCGCCTACTCCCTCCGGCGGCGCACACTCCAAATCCAAACCGCCACGCACGTCGGGCGCGAAAATGCTGTCGGAATCCAAGAGCGTCGGGATGAGCGTGACCGTCGTCGCCGGCGAGCCCGTGCTCTGGCTGGCACCGCGGGACGGCGCGATAGTGCGCTGGTAAGGCGCATACTGTGTCTATAGATTGAGAATATCTGTACGAGTTAGAATGCGCATTCTCACCTGCACAGACTTCACGATCTCACTATCGTTGGAGCTGGAGCACGTGGTGGTTCGCCGCCGCGGGCGGCGCAGATACGTCGCTTCGCGCACAGCGTCGAAATCGATGCTGCTCGTGTCCGAGCGGTCGTCGTCCCCCGAATGTAGCTCTGGCGAGGCGGAGAGCGGACCGGTGCCAGGCTCTGAATCGTGCAGCCGGATCTGCGACTCGAAGATGAAGTTTCGGCGGATGGCACTGGAGTTCTGCACAACACACATTAATTTAACTTAATTTACACAGCACGACGACGGCGAGTGACTCACGGAGCACGGTTTGAGCTTGACGACATTTATGAGGGCGATGCGGTAGACTGCGATCTCGTCCCGGAATTGTTTCCGCCTGAAGGAGCGTTGAACGAGCGAGAGTCGGGAGCGGTGCTCCAGCAAGTCTCGGACTTGGGTCAAGATACTGACGCACGAGTTAATTTACCATTCGGGCCAAGGAGTTGTACAAGAAGAAGAACGTACCCAGCGAGCTGCTCAAATACTTCCGGCGGCAGGTTTTTAACCTCGGGTGCCATCGAGATCAAGAGGGTCACATAGAGTTCGACGAGATTCAGGGCTAGTTCGTTGACCTAAATAAATAAAATTAAGTGCGTAATAGAACCACGGGCGCGTGCAAGCCACCTTTGTGGTCACTGCCGTATTCCAGTTACTGATGTCTTGGAGTATGGATGCAATATGGTCGAGGGTCTCCGCTTTGAGGTCGTTCAGGATATTCACAGCCCGGCGGACGTGCTGGAGTATGAGAGTCAGCAAATGGACGGAAAAAATGCATGGGATGGGACATACTAGCCGAGTGTGCTCCCAAGTCTCTGTGCGTACTCTCGCGGGTGACACCAGTCCGCGCAGGGAACGCCAAAAGCTACCGTGCTGGGGGTCGGCGTCGATGCCGCTGGCTTCTGGTACGACAACAGACATTGGGTGAAGGATCCGCAGGTTTCAGTCAAAGGACAAAGCCGTGTAGTGGAGGAGCGAAGGAGAGGCAAAGGAGTGCTTCTTCATGGCAGTGCAGAATTAATCAGCGGGAGCTGTACCTAGGCGCTAATGCAGTGATACTGGGGCGTCTATCACCGTTGGCTGTCTACACCATTGACAGGGACTGTATGAGAAGGAGCTATTTCCGGGCTGAGCCTATGGAAAGGCTTAGAAAGGGCGACTACTATTGGGGAACCGATTGGGAACCGAAATCGGAGACGGGAGATTGCGACGGTGAGTCAGACGACCGGGCGAAGAGCGGTCGCAGGAGAGGTAGCGGATAACAGTAGTATACAGCGCGCGTTAAAGTGCGCCGATACTGTGCCACAGCCTTCACATCAGCTTGTTTTGGTTGAGGACAAACAAGTGGGGTCTCACCCAAGCGTAAATAGTAGGCGGCCCATCAGCACTGCCACTGGCCTTTCTTTTCTCGCCTTTGTTGCCACCGACGTGCCCGGCAGTGCGACGCGACGGTCCATGGATCTTCCCACAAGCCACCCGCGTCCCGCTCCACCCACTCATCGGCAATTCGTTCTCAACAACAAAAGGGGTGCTCAATTCTTCCGTCGGTCGCGTCGTTCGTTCGAAATAAATACAATATTTGTTTGAAACAAATAGAAATTTCAAACTCCGCTTGTCCTACCATTTCGTCTCTCTTGCGCCTGCCGTATGCCTCGAACAACCAAAGGCAGGCATGGCATATTCTGACCTCCTGTTTTTTTCTGAGAACCTTCTGGCCATATTTCTCAAACTTGAGGCAGAGAATCCGCAGACTCGGAGTCCAGACCTGTTAACAGATGATGTATCGGGAGTTTTCAATCTGGCGGGGCCAGGGACATAAATGCATATTTCTGAAAACCAGACAAGCCTATGGGAGTAGTTTTGGTGGTGTAAGACTGAGAGAGTCACTGAAGAGCTGGAAGGTTGGACGGCTGCCGGGCGGAGTTTGAAATTTCTATTTGTTTCGAACAAATATTGTATTTATATCGAACGAACGACGCGACCGACGGAAGAATTGAGCACCCCTAAAGGCACGAAGATGAAGAATATTCAAGTTCCGCCTCTCGTAATTTATTACGCCTAGCGTCTTTTGTTCTCGCTTCGTATACTGGATTCTTCCCACCAAAATGATTCTCGTGGCTTTTCTCTATGCGTTCTCTCTGCCTGACATCTGGACGAATCTCGAATCTCGACTACGACACACGACATCCTGGTTCCTTTTTCTGCGCCGATGCGACTGTGGTCTTACCCCAACACTCTACAGTACTTTGAATGGTTAAAATCCCCACGACCAAGAAGATCATCGGCGCAGCACGGCCCTTCGCTGCTCCAGTTGACTGCGACGGGGACGGTGCTTCTCGAAGTCCCGACTAAGTAATACCGCCACTTCAGTCGTGCGCGTCGCTGTAACCCGAGACCCTGCGTTATCCTCCGCGATCAACAGGGTTGCCGGACTATCTCGCCAGTCGCGTGCTTCAAACGGGTTCGGGTCTGGAGTCTGGACTCCCAGAATCCACTTCTGAAAATCGATATCCTCGCTGGTGGCGCTGGAAAAATCATGTCGGCGTTGCATTCCGTTAGCCTGTCCTGGAGGGCCCGTGTCACCGTGGGCTGGCACAACTCGGTGTATACTCCATAGGCGGACGAGATCACGATGCCGGTCTGAGTGGGCATCAGCAAGGTGAGGGCGGAGGGTCAGCGTGCAGACTCCCTTTACCGGCTTGTCCTTCGTTGCAATTTGTGGATCGTTTGGTGCTGGGTGCAGCGGATCACAGAGCTATCACAGTCTTCCTGCCGCATGCTACGTACCACTAGCATCAGGTTTCTGTTCTATAAATCTCCTCTCCACCAGTCCCACTTATTCCGATCGGCGCTCAGTTTTCACGTGCAGTTGAAACGCGAACGTCGCGCTACAGAGTCTCTGAGTGCTGGTAATCACACAGAAGGGCGCCTCGAACGCCGTGACTAACATTATCTCCAATCAGGCGCTATACACACGGACAAAAAATAGGACGGTAGAGTGCAGCTACACCCCTTGACTGAATAGAAGTGCTATTCCGACCAGCAAAAATGTAACCCCGGGACCATGGCGTATGGCATCGCTGGTGGACTGAGTTGGGGATGCCTGCCCCGATGTGACAGTGGGTCCTCCCGTGGATGTTATCTGCGCCCCACTTCCTCCGATGGTGGTGGCCGGCGCTCGCCTCGTTGTGCTCGTGCCCCGCGCGGCCGCATCGGCGTCGCGCACAGCGTCATCCAAGTCAAACTGAGCATTGTCACAAGACTTCTTCGCATTCAGATACTCCGGAAACTCATCCGCGAACAGCTCGAAATTGTTGTCGGACCTATCGGGAGGGGCCTCGAGGTCGTGGAAATTCATGTACAACGCCTGCATGTCCTGGACGACCTGGGCAAAGTCTGCGCCGCAGTCCTGCGCAAGTTCGGCGTAGGCGGAGGCGACGGCGGACCCGGTCTCGGTTGGCGAGGGGTCCAGGCTGAAGCTGAGCGTCAGAGGGGCACCAATGGTGAACCTTAGAAGAAAGTCAGATCGGTTACGGGGCCGGTCGAGCATAAATCTTACGTCGTAGCCCGGCCGGCTATCTCGTGGGGGCTGGCCATGGCCAGCCCGTGCACTATGGCGGCGGTTATGAGGAAAAAGAATCCTTGCATGTCTGTGGGTTGAGTGAGCCGGGAAACCCTGAGATTAAATATTCTCCCTATGGGGGCAGTGCTGCAGAGGCCCAAGGATCACCTGACGTAAAACCACGGCGGGATGCGGAAAACGGAGTTTTATGCCCGGACCATGAACGTACGACGGCGTACATCGGCGTACGCCGATCGATATCGGACTTCGTCGGATCTGTTTCGGATTCACTGATGAGATAACGGCTGGAAATCAGTGATCGCCGCTGATGTCATATGCTTGGACGCCCCTATCAAGCGTATTCCGGTGCTCTTATTTTCCTCGTATACATCCGCCGGAATCCGTTGGCATCCAGTGTATTCCTCCGAATAAAATCAAATTATGAAACGGGTGAATACGGAAGAAACCGTTGGCTTCCGGAGTCCACGTGCGGTATTTCTTCCACTTCCTCACGATGACTGCCGAACCTGGCGATGTCGCGTCCATCTCTGAACGTCTCGCCGGCATCCAACCTGGCCCTATCAGCAAGCTGACCCTGAAACCCCTTCTCATCATCGCCGAAGCTCTCGGAATAACAATCGCGACAAAGGGACCTAACAAAAAAACAGTCCCGGAGATCAAAATCATCCTGAATGGAGCCCTGCGTGCCCCAGAGTTCGCTGCCAACGAGGAATTTCAGAAATTTGTCACCTACACACGCCGTCCTGGGAGTGCTGCCCCGGTCCAGAACAGCGCCGACAAGGCCAGGAACGATGTCTTGCAAAGCAAGTCGGATCAAGGACCAGCGACAGGGTAAGTGGTATTCTATGCTCCGAAATCAGCAAGACTCATGCTCATTTATCATTCAGAGCTCACAAGAAGCTCCTCGATAACATGGGCAAAACCGATCCGCCTCCGCAATTTAAGCCCCTAGGTGGTGGCGTGAAAAAGGAAGACAAGGATGTATTCGACAGCGATGGTAAGTCTTTCCGCTTAGTATTATTTTTATGATAGCTTATGATTCAAATATAAGATGAAAAATCTTCGGTTCTCAGCAGCGCAGGCACGGGCACCCGTAATGAAGACCAGACATCCAACGTCGGCACCCCCAAAAAAGATGGCAACACCTTTAACATAGCCCCTGAGACAAACGACACGGATCTCCCCAGTATGTAACCTACTTCCCATGGATCCTTCATCTCACCTCTCCCATCTATTCTAGTTATCGTGCAGTTTAAGGGACCAACGACCCTGAGAGAGGTTTGGATTCCGCCAACTGAGCGTTCCCAAATCTCCGTCATCAAAGCTACCGATGACTCTGGAGGATATTCGACATCTCTGAAGAAACTTCTACCTTTCGCTCTGGGTCACGATAGTCCGGTTAAAAGTATGGTCCTTTCTCACTGCACTGTTGATTTACTTATTCTACCCACCCAGAGAGTGGCAAAGCAAAGCTAGCCATTATCGGCCCATTGGGAGGCCATTTAAACCTGGGCGTAGTCGACGATTTTGCTGATGGAGGCTTCCCTGAAAATCTCAAACTCGTGCACGTTGACCAATACAAGCTTGCCGTACATCCTGCGGGCCTGGTGTGTAGTGTGATGTGGGAACCCAAGACCGAGGGAAACAACACGGTGTCCCAGTCCCAGTTGCAGTCGGGCGCCGTAGTGAGTCTGTCTTCGGTGCATCCCGTCCTTCTTGTTCATTCTCGTTATGTAGAATCTTACTGGCCCCGAGAGCAAACCTCTTGAAGTCGCTCAGGAGCGTCTCGCTGCCAAAACTGCTACGGAAGACGCCAAGAAAGCCCCTATTGTGGGGTTCTTGAGAACTGAATTGAAAGGACCGGCAAGGAAGCGTCCTACAGTTCGTATCATTGGTGAAATGTTGGACCGACACAAATCATACTCGGATGCCGTGGTATGGGCGAAGGCTCACTGGTCTGATGGTCCTAACAAGTTCCGAGTCCCCGAAAGTGCGTCCCCATTCCTATAGATCTCCGAACTATCATCTGATTCTTTCCCGTAACACGTAGATCATGATTCGATTTTCAAAGGAATGGCTTTCAAAACTGAGGACATACAGGCTGCGGTGCGCGTCAAACACACCACTGCAAACTCTGATGACAAACTCTTTCGCTCCGAACGTCTGCAAGATGATGCCACCGGCAAAGCGGAGGCTTACGTCGAAGAAGGCAAACACAAGAAAGTGTTCGATGGAATGTCTGTCAAAGGATGGGACATGTATTTAAAGAAGGCGAAGGAGGAAAAGGAGGCGGAGGAGCGTTCCAGGGCAAGGGAGGAGGCCAAGGAGCAGGAAAGGAAGAGAAAGCGCAGGCGCGAGGGGCGCGAGGGACGCGAGGGGGAGACCAAGGAGGAACGGAAGGAACGGAAGAGAAGGCGAAGGGCTGCTGAGGAAGCTGATGCGGAAGACGTTTATGGGGCGGGTCCGTCTCGCCGTAGGGGAGGATCAATCACCTCACAGACCCTCGACCATGACAAGTGAATCAGTGCTTTGGCATGCCGAAGAAACCCTCTAGATGTAGCGATCCTATAGTTCTACCAATAGATATTATTACAATTTTTACGAGTCAACCAGATAGTACAGTGCAGAGGAAGTCTGGAGCCGACCAGCCAGCTCGCGAGTTTGTTTACTCACTTCGATATGGCAATTCACTTATTTGGCTCTCCCATCAATATTGGCGGCGGCGTAGAGCACGCGTTCAGCCTTGGGGGCGCGGAAACGCTTTGTAGGGTGACGGAGGAGGTCCTAAAGCAATGGCACATGCTTTAGATGAAAAGATTCGGGTGAGATTGCAGAAGATATGCACTCACTTTGGTGAAAGTCCGGATTTGGCTCTCCCATCAATATTGGCGGCGGCGGCAGGGATGTGTTCAGCCCCGGGGACCCGGAAACGCGTTGTATGGTGACGGAGGAGGTCCTAAAGCGACGGACTGCGCTTTAGATGAAAAGATTCGGGTGAAATTGCAGAAGATATGCACTCACTTTGGTGAAAGTCCGGATTTGGCTCTCCCATCAATATTGGCGGCGGCGGCAGAAAATTTGAGATAGATATGCACTGAGCACTCACCCCGTTACAACTTTGGGTGCATTGTGCATCTTGAGATTGGCCATGGGCACGTCGGCGAGCCCGCGTTCAGCATCGGGGGGTACCCAGAGACACACTGTACGATTTTGGTGGAAGTCCTGAAGTGGCGGAATGTGCGATATGAAAACCGTTGTCGGGGTTTTCCGCAAACCTGTATCTTATGTGAACTTGCTCTGCAGGGAGGTCGAGGGTCGGAATTTGAGCAATGGCAGGTCGTATTTCTTGAAGAACATTTGGTGGGATTGAGTCCGAGCTAGTACAGCGAGTTGTGGGCGTATGTAGGTGGTGACCGGAAGCAAGAAGGAATTCCCATTTTGGGACTCGCATTCCCTACCACCATGTCCGTCGCTCCGGTCTCCGCGACGCGAGAAGGTCACACCCAGTGGCTCTGTGACTTGTCGCGTTAAGTTTTGGCAAAGCGTTGCCAAAACCTAAGCGCCCGCACGGCGTGAGCTGCTCCAGACTCACGTCTTCCACTGGCAGGCTGACCCCTACCCATGTCCACTCTTTCTGTGCCTCTACCTACCGTTGACTTTGCCTCTATATTGCTACTCTCTCCGGATTGTAGTCTCAATTCTTCCTCGCTGAACTCTCGGCACATTTGATCACAGCCTTGAACACCAGGGGCCGATGCTAGTACTACCCCGGTCCCCGGCTGGGGCTGCAACTTTAAATCACGCACTTCCGGCAGTCTTGGACCTCACCACTGTCTCAATCAAGCTCAGCAAAATATATGCTAGGGGGATTTTAGAGGCAGGTTAGGGTTGGCAAAGCCTAGGCCCTATCAATGGAAGATTCAAGAGGATGACGGTATGTACTACTTGGGAGACTCATAACAATCACGCCACTCGCATAACTACACGCACTGCGATGCGTAGAGTTCCAGATTTTTGCCCTAGGCTCTGTGTGATGATCTCAAGACTTAGTCAAGAGTCAAATGGGGGCAAAACATGATTGGGAGACGAGAAAGCATGGCGACACCGAGCACCCAGACACAATGAGAAGTGAAGTGCCTCCGGTATTTATCCATGGCCGTCGGCAGTAAATAAGTCGAGTGTGAGTAGGGCAGCTTTCTAATACATTTGCCGCGTTCAGCGCGGTTTGGTTCTCAAAAAGGAAAGAGTCTCCTATTCCGCAACACCATGGCTCCGACTCTCGGAAACCTTTGATGTAATTTGAATAGGTTGCACTAGAGCCGTTAGGCTTTGGGTTACAATCTCCTGAAGAGATTGGTCTCTAACCCTCAGCTTATATATTACACGAGAGGTAAACTAGAGTATTCTACAACAATCAGAGGAGTTCTACATTAGTGATCCGCTGAGTAAGTCCGCTCGGGGATCGGCCTGATTGCCCCTTATGGTCATTTCTCCAACAACCTTGTACTCATCCTTCAGCTCTACTTTCTCGACCATTTTTCCCTCCAGAGAGTCCTATACGTCCTCACCATTCTCTCCGCCACCTATCCTCTCTTCCGCCTTCACCTAAATCAACGGAAAAGTCCACATCAGCCGATCGAAACTGCTTGGTTCCGGAGCATAGTATCTGTTCTAGCTAGCGCCTTCGACAGCAAGAATGAACATCCAAATTTTCCTCCCGAGGAAGATGGCCTGGGACCCCGGTTGAGCCAGCGTGTCTGTCACGATCTGGAGCAGATTTACCATCTTCTTGGGGTGGATTCGGATCAGCCTACCGATTTATTTCCTGCACCACACACCATTCTTTGCACAACTCGTCTCCACTGCATCATTTGCCCACAGGATAGTCCTCCTCCTCTGAGCCGTCACGGAGATGCACAAGAAGTGAAGTTGCTCAAAAGTGACTTTCGATGGGTCGATGCCAAACTCTTTGTCGCCTATTGCGTGAAATGCAAAGCAGAGTACTACCCTGATCGAGTCACCTACCGTCTCCCAAACAGCACATACGGACGGGTCCAGAGGTTGGAATATGATTCTTCATATCTGCGTGTGTCCAAGGGAGGAATTTGGATGCACCGGAGGATCGCGCTGGCACAGGAGCATGCCGTGCTGAAATTCCGTTCCGGGTGGTCTAACTTTGCGGAATGGCTCAGCGACACAATTGGTGCCCTCCCTCGAGTGACAACCAGACAATCCCAGAGGCTGTACTTTGAGCATTTTTCACGGCGGTTAATAGTATCCCACGGGCTGGAGGCTACCTTCACTGTAGCTGCCCACTCAAGCTCGCAGGTCCTAGCCGAGTCAGTTCGTGATCTTGTTGGTCGAGATGGTGGGGTGGTTGCTGGAGCGATGGATCATGGGTGCACCAATTGCACCCATCTCAAGAGGTACACAACGGATTTGATTGCAGAAGGCGCTGTTCTCGATGGCGACGAGACAGGTGGGGTTGTTGATGGAGGAGATAACTCAAACGCAGTAAGCACTTAATTATTCTTACAATGGCGACAATTTATTTGGCCTACGAGATAAATGGTGTAGACCCCCCGCTAGATTCCAATCAAATTCCGCCTGGACTTGGCCAACTTCCGACACAGCAAACACGACCGGCTGGTACAGGCCGAGGCTACTCTCGTATGGCTGTAATGGATGGGAAACGTATTACTCATCGGGTTAGTACGCGAAGTTTATGGATGAAGACTTCGAGATATTGATCTCCTGATTAGCTTTGTTCCTTGAGCACCTGCAACAGGCCTCTGGTTAACTTTAAAAATGGTCGTTTCTGCCGAGAGCACTTGGACATGCGGAACCGTTGCGGCATTATTCCGTGTGGTCGTCCTGTCTATACGGAAGGAGCATCAACTTGCGATAACCCCCTCCACAAGGACTGGCATGGGAAATATCTGAACAGGTTCTCCCGCCTATCTTTTCCTGGGGTACAGCGTGTCATCCGCCGCCAAAACCAGTCCAGTGAGGCGGGCCAACTTGAAGGACCTGCCCTTCACTCAGAGCTTCCCGACTTGGATGGAACTCTCGGAGCCCAAGTGGTGCATACATTCCGGGCCAGAACAATATACTGTTTACAAACGGTTCAGTGGTCGTGCGAATACCCCATTGGGTGGGGTAAATGCTACAATTCGGAAAGTTCCCCGCAAGTGCTGGCGATCATCGACAAGATTTGGGAGTTTCACCCCGATTCGAAACCGAGTTTTATCGCATACGACGATGCGTGCAATCTCCTTCGTCACATTGTCACTCAGGATCCCCACAGTACATGGCTCAAGTCAACAAAATTTGTTGTCGACGCCTGGCATTATATTGGCCATCGTGCACTTGATCTTTTATGCCGTGTTTGGTGCAATCCCGCCCCTACAAATGGATCCCAACCCGACCTTATTATTGTCCGCGTCGATGACAACGGACAACAACATGCAACTCGGGCTTTCAACACTGAAACGGCCGAGCAGCTCAATGCCTGGCTCAATGGGTATGAAGCGCAGCTCCGACAGATGTCCGACACAAGTTATGATTTCTGTGTTCATGTTTTGATGTTACTCTACAAGGAGTTGGTGGACAAGAAGGTGGCGAAGAAAGAACAGTTCCTTTCGGAGGAGTTCTGGGAGAAGGTTCAAAGTTTGGATTAATTTTTTTTGTAATAGATGCGGCGGATTCCGATGGCGGTCGGCGGAATATGGCGTATAATACACGGGACCCCAGCGGATTTGTTGAATTTTTCTCATGGTTCCAACGAACCGCGGTGTATTCCAGCGGGGAGGACGGCGGATGGTGCTGACTTGTACGGCGGGATTCAGTGGATTATTTGAGTGCCACCGGCGGATTACGCCGGATAGTACATCTGACATACAGCGGGATACATTGTGGTATTTGACGGAATCCGGCGGAATCCGGCGGGCTTGGGCTGTTTTCTTCGACAAGTTAGACTACGATTGGAGGTCCCGCTGTTGCGGTCCCAGCCGGTGAAAAATATATTATTACTGGCTTGGCATACGGTGAGATACAGTGTACGGGGAATGCCGTCAACGGAGTCCACCGTACGCTGGCGCGTACGGTGGAAGCCAGTGGATCGGTGTTGGCAGTACGGCGAACTCCGGCGTACAGGACCGGCGTTGCCGGTCCGCGCATATTACTGGGAAAACGGGCTCTCATCCGTTGCCGTCTTCGACGGGACAACGGGCCGTTTCTATGGGAACGGCCCCGTCCGTAGCGCAATTTTTGGGACGCATCGACGGGGCGGGTACGAAACGGTAGACCCGTAAACGGGTAACCAGTACCCGTCCGTAAACAGGTCGACGGGTTGATGGGTACATGAGGGTCCATCTGGCCCAAATGTGGGCGAGATCGACCTCGGCTTTGGCCAGTGCGGGAAGCAGCCGATTTGGGCTTTTCTTTTCAAATTTGTTGCCGGATGCCAGAAGTAGGGGATGACCGGCATCCTCCGAGATTTTGATCTCCACCAAATCTCTCCTATTTGACACCATCCGAGTGAGCACTATCACAAATTTTATGTGGAACCCAGTTTCTTTCGTACTGTGTTAATAGGAGGTGATTTCTGACCCCAGAACAACAGGAATTAGGCTCAAGAATTTGTTGAAGAAAATGATCCCAACAACCGTCAGAAACGGCCGTCACCCGTCGCACGGACGGGACCCTTTCGTATGGGCCTGAGACAATGGCCACAACAGGTCTAGAACTGGTTCGGGACGGGTGGCAGAAAAAACGACCGTTTTTACCCATTCCGTCGAATAGGACGGACGGGTTAGAGCCCTACCGCCCTAACGGCGTTCCTGAGCTCAGACTTGCTCATGTTGCTCAGTACGGTGTGGAATGGCCGGAATTTTGGGTCGGAAATTGTCACTCTGAATCTTTGGGAAATGTCAGTGTGACGCTGCGCTCACACACTGCTCACGGGGAGCGAGTGAAGAGTATCTTGATCTCTGCTCCTTATGCGGGAGTTCCGCGGGTGACTGAGGAATCGAATTCCTGCGCTGCTCCACAAATGAGAGTCATATCGGGATAGTGCAGTGAATTAGTGGCGGTGAAATGTGGCCCGTGAGGGAATTCCCAAAACGGCCACTCCGTCGATTCCGTGAGATATCGGCCTACGGATGTACCGGTGATGGCACGAGAATCGATGGGCAACACCCGCCGAAGCAAAACTTGATTCGACCCAGGCTCGAACTGAGGACCGCCTGTGCACCAGGAAACGCAGGGCGTTCGCTGTTAGACAGAAGTGATAAACCAACTACACCATCGAACCGATGGCGACCTCCGCTCTTATGAATATACCACTGAGCCGGCGTGTTTCGCTGATAACGATAGCATGAACCGCAGCGGAATTTAGTTCCCTGGGTGAACAGCGAAATCGCTATGGAGTTCGACTGATGCGATTTGAGCAGAGAACATTGAAAACTGCACAGTGCACCTCTGAATGTGTTGGGCCCAGCACTTGCGGGAAACCGGCATTAAAATTGAGCATTAAGAAATTAGAATACTAGGCGTAAACAATGTTGAGATTCTCATGGTCATCGCCCCATGTTACATTAGAATGACCTCGCATCGGATTCATTCCGTGTGGCTCTCTTTACCGCCTCGGATATGACTTGCGGCAAGGTATTTGCTTTCCCCAGAGGCCTCTGGATTCGCCGATCATCATCGCGAGCCAACATGTGGCGGAGTTGCTGAGCAGCCTGCGAGGATATCTCTCCGTCTCCTTCGACAAGAGAGCTGGACTCCGTAGGCGGATCAACCGCAGGCCCACCTGCAGCCAGTGAGAATAGATCTGCATGTCCTTCGGTGGCAGAGTTCGGCTCGTTGGGCGAGTGATTATCACCCACAGACACGGCTCGAGTTGATTTTCTTCCGAGGCGTAGGATCTTTTCGTAGTTCGAACCGAGGCCAAAAGACTGCCAGCCGGTTCTTTCCGCGAGGTCGTAGCTGTCCAAATTGTGTGCCACCCCTCTTTCTCTGACATACAGGTCCTCCAAGCGCCTGCGGTGATATCCTGCGAAACGACTGTGCATCTGGGGAGATATAGGAAGGTTTGCGGCTGCAATCATATCCAGATGGGCTTGGTGATATGCGAGCTGTTCGTGGATGTGCGCCAGCTCCGCCTCATGGAAGTGTGCGCTGCTCGCATGTGTCAAGTATTCCTCGAATTTAAGACGAGAACCCTAGTAAGAAGTGATGAGGGGCCTGCGGTGAACATTGAGGTTATATATGGTTACCTCATTTTCGATCGACACCTCAAGAGCTGCGTGCACGAGACGCCAGCTCCTTTCGTCCGGCGCGCGATTGAGCGAAAGGGATTCCCGCCACTTGTTCGCACATTCGACCCCTTTCCTCTTCAACTTGATCAAATTCTCCGCATTCACTCCACTGATACGACCGCGACGCTCCCGTTTCGCGATGTCTGTCGGGCGAAATGCGAACGGGATTACCCATTGGTTTTTCACGCCCTCCCACTCGGGAATGATGTCGATTCCTTCAAGTCGCTCTCCCGCTGGTGTCGTCTGAATATTCACCGGCACCATCCAATGGGATAGATGACCCGGCACCTCAGCGAGCGATCTCCCTGAAAGGGTCGTTAAGAGATAGACTTTGGGACATAATTCGGGTGATTCTGGTAGTTCCGCAATGATACAGGGCCGCCTGCCGTCCTTCTCGCGCGAGCTGGCGTCCGAGCGCGTGTTCGAGTCGGGGCAAGTCCTCGAGTCCGGGCGCGCGCTCGAGTCCGGGAATGCGCTGGCGTCGGGGGATGGGCTGACCTCCGGTGATGGGCTGACCTCCAGGGATGGGCTGATCTCCCAGGCGGAGCCGGTACCTACAGGCTTCGGATCCCGCTTCCGGAGGAGGCGCTGACACGCCAGCAGATCGTCCGTCGAGACATGCAGAGGAGAGGCGTCGAAGCAGGCTTGGAACAGGGGAATGAATATCGAAGAGGAGGTCGAGCAGACCTGTCCCACGAAATATCCATGAGGATTTGATTCTGACTCCGACAATACGTCCGGGGTGCCACCCATTCCGTAGGGCGACGATGCACTGGACTGAGAATGGGACGCACAACCGAAATCTATCGAGCTTCGCCTTGAATGTCCCTCGTACAGAAGGCCCCCCGGCGGTGGCCAAGCATGCCGGGTCGGGGATGGCGCAGACGATCCCCAAGATCGATCTTTGAAGTGGAAAGGGGAAGCGAGGGGTGCGGATCCGGGAGTCCCTGGCGAGGAATCATTTGGCGAGGAGTCTGAGACGTTCGAGGAATATCCGGATATCGCAGTGATTGGAAGCGGACGCTGAGACGTGAATAGACGCCGCTCCCGAAACCCCAGGGATGCACCTGGTGATAAGCCCGATGGCGACGTATTGGTGGATGAAAGAATGGGACTCGGCGACGCCGATGATGATGATGCAGCCAGAGCATCTGTAGATGCGTGTCGGGAGTGAAGGGAACCCTGGGATCGGAAACCTGGCGAGGTATTTGGTGAAGATAGAGAAATGGGGCTTCCCAGGTGTGATCGGGGGTATTGATCGCTCCTGGCGTGATGAGTGGGATTGCCCCTGCCTCTGGCCGGGGTCGATGGAGTATTGGGAGTCACTGGCAGTCCGACGTCGTCTACGCCACAAGGTGGGGGCGATGGAGTGCGCTGGCTCCTGGCCGCAGACGCTCTATTGTTGATATGGGACATGATGCAGAGGTATACAATCGTCCATAACGGCCGCAAATTTATACCATCGAAGAACAATACGCTCTGATTTTTGGAACAAAGAGACTGCTCCTTGACACCGCTCCGCTGAGACTGTTGCAAAGACGATCAGGATACTGATCCAGAGAAAACTTTGGACGGACTTTCTTGTTCTCGGGAGTCGTCAGGATACCAGCAGTCAAGAAAACAAGGCGATTTGATGTTGTGGGTCCAGACGGAAGCCAGAATTCGCCGCAGGTCTTTGTACTCTGTAGGACGCCACCGTCTCAAAGCCACTGTGAGAACAATGTGGAAAACCCACACATATGGTATCTTGTCCGGTGGTGGCGTACTACCTGAGTGATGCTGGGAGAGAGATCAATCAATTTGAATCAATGATGAAAAAAGTGACGGCAGGAGGGACGCCAGACGTCACATGACCCTGTGCCCGACGCTCGACGACGCCAAACATAGCCAAATAGAGGCAGTCATTTAAAATAATTGAGACGCGTGGTTCTAGTTGGCTCGTCGGGTATGGCCGATTTTGGTCCCGCTGCATAGCAGTGGCAATTTGATGGTATATTCGCAAGGTAGACTGTCCTGTTGATATCCAGGGTGGCTCCGCCAAGTCCAACAGGGGAGACGACTGCTACAACATTTAGAAATATCGATACGTGCTCCCATGCGTTATGAATTTTTGCTTTATGATGGGGATAAGATCATAATAAGTGTAGATGACGCAGAGGACTCACGTCTCATGACACTGGCCATTCATGCAACCTATCTTCAAACGAGTAGCGTTGAATGACGAGTTTCCCCTCCTTATGCGTCCGCGGCATCGCACGCTCAATGAACGCCGTGAAATCACTCAGTGATTGCGTCTCGTTGAGATTCAGGCGCCAGCGGAGGCGAGGGGAGGCTGTGGACTCTGAGAGCAGTCTGTTGAGTGCCGCCGTCGTCTCTGGCTGAAAATATGGAGGATGGAAGACGCGGTTGATCCGGGAATACGCGATGCTGATCTCCTCGAGAGTGGAGGGACTGGCGGCGAGAAGTAAAGAGAGGTTGCTGATGAGCCACGGTTCCTCCTTCACGGTGAAAGAACCGTGCACGAGATCGATGAAACGGAGCGCGGTGAGCGGCGGCAGTGGCGGGATGGTCGAATCACGAAGTACTGGTCCCAGGACGCGTGAGCGAGGTAAATCGGCTGAATGTTCGACATACCATCGCATTCGAGACGGATGGTTTCCAACGTGGATGCCACGGCGAAAATAAGTTTCCCGCTGTATTCTGCGGTGGGGCCAAGGCTGCGGATTCCCAGTTGGCGGACGTTTTTCATGTAGCAGGAAAATTCCGTGCGGGCCAGGACATCGCAGAGGGTGGTGCACCCATGCGAAAGCAGCAGGCTCGTCGGGTTTGATGTGGGTACGCCTCCGGGGTGGATGCCGGGAGTACCAATATCTGGATCAGAGGTGAAGAAGGACACAGTTCGTGCGGACGAGACGAGCACGGCCAGGATCGAAAGAGGAATGCCTCTGAGCCACAGGATGTGCAGCTCCACCAACGGTTGCTGCTGGATGAAATGGACTACGCTGGTAGCGACCGGAGCCAGAACGGCCCAGCGACTGGACGGTTCGCCCGCAAGCGTGCACCGGCGTATGTTGATTAGTTTCCCCAGTAGGTCCGTAAGATTTTGGACCTCCGGAGGCGAAGTGTATCGGATTGACAACAGCAAGCTGAGGTTTGTGATGTATGCCGCGATATGTGGAGATTCGGAGAGGCGAGTGGACCACGCCCCAATAGCGGTGGGATGGTTATTGAGCTTGAGAGAGCGAAATAGTATACGCTGGCTGGTCTCGAGGAAGCACGAGGAGGCCAGGGCGCATGCCCGCAGGGATTTCTTGTCCTCGACTTCGTGGACAACGGCGTCGACGAGTTCTTGGGGTAGCATGGTGGAAGTCAAGGATGACGTGCCCTGGCACTGCCTCCATCAATTGGGACCAAACGAAGGCAAAGTTCGCCTGGAGGTACAGTAGGTTAGCAGATTCAACATGGCATGTGCGGAGTCTCAACCGGCGGGAACTCAACTAGCGGCGCACCCCCAAGATCATCACGGTGTGCACCTATGAAGTTACGGGGAGCTGCATAGCGAGCGGAGGCTTGGGAGGAGCAAAACGGCCGTCACTGCGGCCGCAAGCATTGACTTACGTAGTGGGATGGACAGAGAGCTTCAGGTACACAATCCATAGTCCTCTTGTTACCGCGGGGGTCCGATCAGGGTATTCCCTTATTACCAATCATCGGAGTCTGAATTCCTCGCGCGAAGTTGAATTCATACCAGACGCGTTGTTTCACCAGATTGCGACGCAGACTACTCCGCGGAACCTGTGCACGATTTTCTGGCACTTCTTTTTTTTTTTAGAGATGGTGAAACGGGCGAGAAAAAAAATGGTGAAAATGTCATGTGACCCAGGCGTTTGTCAACCAGAAAACATGACAAGTCGAGATCTGGGCTCCATCAAATTATGAAGAAAATGCTGGAAGGCTTCCATCGATGCTCAAACAAGTGTGCATGTACTCTGAGTGGACGACGTTAAATGCAGTGAGTTGCAACCAAAATGTATCCAGATTCAAACTCCGATGATTGGTAATAACGGAATACCCTGATCAGACCCCCGCGGTAACCAACAGACTTCAACAAGCGAGGTATGAGCTGCATATGTTGAAGTGTCTGTCTAGGAGAGACTACACAATCCATGAGCAGTGTGGGAGGACGTCCCGCGTCCCGCGACGATGGTTTCAATATCAGAGGCGGTTGTCGAGGTTACTCACTGAAAGATAAGGGAATGAGATTGGCGATGCCCTAAGCAGGGAGCTTCAACATGAGCGCCGCTCGGGAATCAAGAGACATAGTGTGGCTCGACATGCCGGAAAGTCATGATCAACACCGACGTCAAATACTATGGGTGACCCCTTAGTTGGCCACCCTAGTTGGTTAGCTACTTGCAAATATAAGGTTCAATACTGAGAGATATCGGAGGCTTGGGCTCGAGGGAGGGAGTACGACCCCTGGCGTCCATCCATGCCAAATTTTGATGAGTTGATCCAAAACTGTGGCGTGGTTGATCGCGGGCCGAGGCGTGATGTCATCATTTCTTAACTCCGGGTTGGCCACCTCGCTCAATTCTTTGTCGATCCACGACTTCTGGGGCTCGTTCTTCTTCCCTCATCTCAGGCTCCTTCCCAGACACAAAGCCTTGCTGCCCAACGTTATCGGCTCTTTGCTAAGCTCCCACGAGTGATCACGATGTCATGCCGAGTACCACTATTCGACGACCCGATATCAAATGACGCTGTTATCCTATGGGCCCAGGACTTGGAATGATTCAGAGGAGTTAAATCAGCTCACGTTTTGAAAGTATCCGATTATTTTATCTATTTAATTTCCCCTTCGGTGTCGTTCAATACATCAAATCACCTTGTTTCGGTGGTCCCAACACTCAAGTTTTTTCCAGGGGAGGGAGGCATGGAAAAGCCAAACTGTGCATGTAGCTATGTTACCATCCATCGGAAGAACACATCTGCATCCTATTTTGAGTCCCCATACCCGATATCTCTTGCACGACACCTGTATGCATTATTACTCCCATTTCGCCTCCGTCGCACCTCTTCGGAGGGAAATACTACCACCCATTCTATAGGTCAGATCTATGGTTTACGGATTCAAATTAGTCACTCTCAGCCTCCATATCACCTTCAGAAACATTTAAACCTCATTGGCACGCACAACACCGTCCCGAGGCGGGTCGCCAACTAACCCGGAAATAGCTATTTTTAGGATGCGACGAGAGAAAATTCACCCAGCCATTACATCTCAACCAAAATTCGACCAAATAGTCCAAAAGTATTTGCGGAACCCATGCCTTCATATAGAGGCCCAGGGGATCTTTCCAACTCATTGTCAGGCTTCTCTACAAGACCGAAAACGCGTAGGTGGCCAAGTAGCCAGTCACCGATAGTAAACAAAAGAGAGAGAAGATCAAATGTAACAGTGGTTGCACTGCGAACGAAGATAAAGGTGAGTTCGGGGAAAAACAAGGCCCAAGGGCAGGAGAAATATGACTCACACCCATCTATTATCACGAGTTCGTTTTCAGGCTAGCACGAGCAGGCACTCCAAACCGACCGAAATTTACTCGCTGCAGGCGCGGCTAGCCTCATTTGATGCACAGTCCAACTATCTCGTGTTCCTCGCAAAGCCTTCCCAATTCGATATGTGAACACACACGTCCTGCCTGCAGTCCAGACCACAGGCACAAGATATTATTCCACGCTACCCTTCTCACACCCGCCGATTGCCGCAGGCTACCAATGCAAGCGGTGCGTCGCACACGTATACCCGCTGGGATTCTTGAAGAGGTACAGCTGATGGTACGTCTCGGCGTCCCACCACTGGCCCGCTGGCGTGAGTTCGGTCACGATTCTTTTGTTCTGGAATAAAGGGGGCGTGTGTAAACGCTTGGATTGGATTGGATTGGAATATTACGACGAACCTTGGGTGTAAATCGCTTAGCCTGCACCTCTTTGGTGACGCGCTTCGCGATCTGCAGTTGCTCCGGCGAGTTTGTGAAGATCGCCGAGCGGTATTCTGTGAGTCAAAGTCACCGTTAGAGCATGAGGTTTGTGATGCAGAACACCACGTACGCGTGCCCGAGTCCGCACCCTGCCGGTTTAGCGTCGTTGGGTCGTGTGAGCGGTAGAAGAATTCTGCGTTCCGGGAAAAAATCTCAGCTTAACGACGCGGATCTTTGGATAAGCCACGACTCACCGACCAACTCCGCATACCCCACCACCTTTGGGTCGAACTCGATGCGCACCGCCTCCGCGTGGTCCGTCGCGCCGGTGCACACGCTCTTGTAATCTGGATTCTTGACGAGCGGGTTGCCTCCCGTGTAGCCGACGGATGTGCGCAAGATGCCTTTGCCGGGGGCGGGCGTGGGCGGGAAGTGCTTGAGGAAAATATGCTGCGTCCCCCAGAAACACCCTATAAAATTAGGGCAACATGAGGGACCCGAATTCATGCATTAACGACGAGAAAAAGGGTGACAAACCCGAAGCGAAGGTCGCTATCTCCATCGCCGAGGCATCTGCAGCTTGGTAAGAGGGTGAGTGGCACCATGAGATAAGAGAACGCGTACCTGATCCAGCGGTGGCAGCGCTGTATGCGGCGGCGTCGAACGGCCTGCGAAATACGAGCGACTTGAGCCGGCTGAGCATCGCGACGGCGGCGCAATGTGGTGGGCGGGAGCAAGGCGCGAATAGGCGTTAGTAAGCATTATTATTAAAAGGTGATTGCCGAGGTATGCCGTCGGCATGCGCAGCCAAGCACAGCCAAACAGACGCGTCGCGTCGACCGCAACATGTTGTTTACGAGAGTATCTAAACATAAAAGGCAACCTCAAATCACGGGTCGGAGCTGACGGAGCTCGAAAATATCTCGGACAGACGTTGATGCAAATTTTATTTCAGGATCCGAGGTTTCCTTACAAAGTAGTTGCCTCACATAAAACCTATCACTGTATGCACATCTACTCACCTCGGTCTATCGGAGACTTCAACACAGTGCATAGTACGAGATCAGACAAATATCTGGATTATACTCGGGTGCCCGCCCCGAAATTCCCCCGAAAGACAAAGAGAAAGCCATGTGTATCTAGGGAATAGTAAGTGTCACCGATCTCCTCCTGTCCCTCTCCGGCAGTTTCACAATCTCGCTGTCCAAGCTCAGCCTCTTCCCACCCGCCTGGAAGAAGCCCTTGCTGCGCAATTCATTGCCCTGTTTAAGAGGCCGGAGTGACGCCTCCTTCCACAAGATGGTACTCAACAGCGTGCTAGGCTCGACGGTGTCTGCCAGATATCGTCAGTGAGATATCCTTAAGGTTGTTGAGTGCGTACAAGTCTTGGTCGTTGGTTTCCCAGTACCGGACTCGGAGATAGTGAGGAAAAGCGGGATAGAGGCCTGCTGAGCTGGGGGAGAGACCTGTATCGGGAAATAAAATGTTAGTATATTCGCAAGTCCCATGTAGAGTCTCTTCACCTGCTTGGACTTGAACCTAGCTTGAAGTAGCGCGAGGCGGCTGTGGTCCGTATCGCGAGCCTTCGTGAATTTCTCTTCAAACGCCCCGGAATCGAGCTGGAACACGTTAAATCTAATATCCATCAGGGATATCCCAAGGTCTCACCTTGTACTGTTGGAAGCACTTCTTCACCGAGTCGCGAGCAGTATCAAATGCACTCGCGACGTCGTCGTCCTTGACAAACGCGATCGGATCGTAAAGAATGTCAGCCGCAGCCGTGAGCGCCTTCGTGGTGTCGTCGATTGCGCTGAGGTAGATTCAATTTAAATCAAAGGGTTATATAATACGTTCAGAAGGACGCACAGGTTAAATGGGGTAAGCATCTGGAAGGTCTTCTTCAGGTTGAAGACCGGCGCCAATTCAACGCAGCCCGCAATGAGAGCGAGACTCTGGGCATAGTACGGGCGCCGGATTTTCGCGATCAAAATGCGCAGGTCCTTGAACGTCTCTGGAAGGGTCACAACCACGCCCGCTGTCTGCAAATGGTCAGTATAGGCCCACAAGGGCAGAGACAAGGACACTACCAGATATGCACAAAATTCGTGCCATTCTTTCTGGAGTGGCGCGACCGGGAGCTTCACGTCCTTTGCATGCTTCTCAGCGAGAGTGACGAGCCTGGGAGGATGATCAGAGCTGCGGTGGCTGTTGAGAAAGCCAGCTACATACCTTGCGGCCCTCTTCCACAACTCAACCGAATGCAAACAATCGCCGATTTGGGGGTCCCGAGCGCTCGCAACAATTTCTATGATCATAGCGGTCAGAATACAGTAGACTACCGCGTCCTAGGGGGATCTGGAGGATCAGGCAATATTCAACATCGGAGGGGCGATTCGTACATACATCGGCGAGATCATCAGATGCAACCGCAAGCGTAGTCTGGATTGCATCGAGTTGTTTGCGGATGGAAAAGTAGGTTTGCGTTGCCGCCGGGGTAGCCATATTCCGGGTGTAATCGCCCAGAACGTCTGAGAGTGCCTTGAGGAGGACACTGTCATCGTGACGGTGGATCGCTTTGATTTCAGACAACGTGCCGGGAGCACTACCCTGAGGAGCGCTTCAGTCGGGTGCAAGGCGTCAAGATAATAGACCGATACCGTGGTCAGATATTCGGAGGTGAGCAGTTTTTGAACCGTGTCGCGTAGGGCATTCCGGTTGATTCTCCAAACAGCGATGAACTCGAGGTCGGTCTGGATCGCGGTCGCGGCCGGTAATCTCGTAGCGCCGGACTCATTCTCAGCGAGCATAGAGAATTCCCACAAGATCCTGGATAATTTAAATCAGCGATCGGGGAGGAAACTGAGCGACGCACTGTTCGAGAGAAACTATCATTGCGGTGTACTTGTCGAAGATATCCCAGGATTCGCCGTCCCCCGCTTTCCCCGCGAGCTCGTTGATGGTGTCGCAGACATCACGAGCACGGGAGACAGTCCAGTACGAGGAGTGGAGGTTGCGCTTGGTGAGGCAGACATCGTGGCCCGCAGTTTGGAGTAGCCGTGTGAGGACCTCGGTGACGGGGAAGCCGGCGTGTTTCTGGTGGGTAAGTTCTTCGAAGAGAGACAGCGGCGTTGACATGGCGTCCAATGGGTGAGCGGGGTTGAGCTGGGGGACGGTTCTTACAGGGGTTTATATCAGATGCGTCTGGTTCATACGGCCTTCACTGTTTCTCGCAGAGAAGCACGCAGACCAGCTGGTTACGATCGGAGGGTTGAGGGTTCAGCGGTCGCATGATACCTGCAGCGGAACGGATGGCTCACGCACATCACCCACACTGGTTGGGCGCGTTCCTGGGTTGAGGGTTGGTCGCAGAGAGAAGGGAATTTGGAGCGCAGGTTCGGACGAGATGTGGCGGATGGGCTGGATGCCTCATGTCGCTAGGATCCGCCGCCGGTAATCCACGAGCTGCACGACAGACGTGGAAAGATCAGTGGCGGATGACGTGATGAATTACGAGTCCTAAAATTCTTATTTTAGAATCGTTATTTTGGTGAGTTCAGTAGCATCTCTACAATCCAATCCGGCGCCCCAATCATCGTGGCATTGTCCTGCACAATGCACAGTTACGTGGCTCACTATTCCGAATCTTCAGTCATGACAGATAGTGGGAGCTTGTTAAATCTGCGTTGTGCGCACTGTCCTTTCAATAGCAGTGTTGGTACATCTCCCATCAAATCTTTCCGCATATGGATTTCATTTCCACTGTTCGGCTCTCTCCTCCCAAACCTCCTCAGCGCGCATTGGCCCACGATTGACCCACCTCAGGTAAGCTAGAAAAGCTCCCACCATGAAAAAAAGGCTTTGCCCCCTGATGCTTTCAGAATACGGAAGGAGAGAGAAATAAAAGCAGAATTAAACATTGTTTGAAATAAATCGTCGAGGTTAACTCCCTGGGCCGGTTCGTTTGCTTATGAGATCGGGTGAGGCTACAGAAGTATCTCAGAACTTTAGTGAGTGTCTGTCTAGGACTCGGAAAGACTAAAAGGCGCCCCAACTTGAACCTCGGTGGCATACTTTTGTACACCTAACGTACACCATTTTTTGTGGCCTCCGGATGCTGGATTCATCCGGACCAAGGAGGTTACGATTTCCGTCTGACTTGCAGCGTAGGAACAAATTTTGAGCTGTTTTTGAGCATATATTTCTTGCGTGGTCCACAACATGAACAGGCCGCGGTGTTCAGATCCAGTTCAGGAGCTAATTTTCCGAACCTTGAACTGGAACCAGGTATATTTCGCATGTCTGAGAGGGGCAATCTCGTATTAATATTAAAACATTTTAGAGCCGTGGCCGCTGATGGCATTTGATCCTCGCCTCAACTGCCCGCAGAAATTATCTCCCCACACATGTTTTATTGCTCTCTCTACTAAACAAGGCTCGATACCTCAACGATTTCTCCGTTGGAAACGACTCTGTCGCTGTCCACAACTCCGGCGCCATGCGTGAATCTTTCTATCGGCCTATTGTGATTCAATTGTATAGATCAAGGCCGAGAGACTGTGGACCCACCTCACACTTGACTAGAATCACATCGAGTTTGTTTGACGCAGTTGATGACCGTGATATATCCACCTGGAAAAGGGGGCTACCATAATGTCATAGTCTCAGATTAGCCAGCTTAAGTGTTAGTTTCATCGAATTCCTTGTATTTTTATGTTCGGCCGTTGGTTCGTTAAACTTGACGCCTGGCGGTACTAATGTGTAGAGATTTACCTCCTTCATTGACAAACTCGCGGGTTGATGCACACATTGGGCTATGACAAGGCTACGAGCTATTGGACGTAATAGCCGCTCCGAAAAATCCTACCAGGTTGTTCTCTACTGATAAATATTTGACTATCTTGCCATGTAGAATGGGGGCCCGCAATCCACTGGTGCCCGAATTGGACCGGCCATTCGGAGAGTACAGTAGTTTTCAACATGAGGTTTCACAGTGGACTAGCTGTAGCGTCCAGATCACCTATGTCCCCGCGCCGCCCGGTGATTCCCCCCTTCCATCTGACATTCATGCCCACGCGAGTTGCGATAAATATCAAAACCCTGGTGAAGTTCTGCGGGCCAGCCAATATTTCGAGGATGACGTTTAACCAGACTCAGACTTAGAGCCCGGTTCTCACGCCCGCAGGATCATTTGGAACAAGTCATTCGAAGAACTGCCCGAGCATCATCTAATGAAAATAGGCTTTTTCCAAAGGTCCAGATCTTACCGTTGAAGAGTTCTGGACTGATTCACTTCGGTCAGCTTCACG
>JARGYA010000517.1:0-90528 GCA_029204335.1 Mycena vulgaris
CCCCACGCGGAAATGCGGTATCGGCAACAAGATAATATCCATCCGGTGTACGGCTACGAAGTTTCTGGTAGATTGGCTGAGCAAGCCGCGAGTCATGCCAACTCCCCGGTGCGTTCAGTTTTGCGGCGATAATAGTTCCTATGATTCTTGAGCTTTCACTCTCAACTCTCAGAGGCGGAGACCATACCTTTCGGAGAGAAGACCAATACACAGCTGATGAAATGCTCACAGAGCCAACCATTGTAGGTCGCGTTTTCGATCTCGTCATCTTCCGATGTCTGCACCGGGAGATTGAGGCCATCGATACTCGCGAACGCACCCGTCAAACGGGGGTGCCGCTCAATAATCAATTGATTGTATGCCTTGAAATCGGCGTCATTGCGGGGCCACAGAATGGCAGCATCAGGCATCTTCCGTAGGACATCAAGCAGCAGCTTTAGGCCGAATGTGATATATCGGGAAACCGTGGTAGGAATGAGAGCAAAGATTTGTTGGAGACTGATTTCGCGCATCGTCGAATTAAGGTAGTGGAGGACGAGCCCAAGGGCTCCAGCTTCATCCAAAGACCGGGATCCAAGACGCGGTTTACCGAGTGTGGATACATCTCCACGGGGAATGGGAGTTGTACGCCAGGATTGCCCGAATCCGGCGTCGATAAGCGCGTAGAATGTCGCGACATCAAATCCCATCGTGGTGATAAAAGCGCGATCGTTGCGACTTGTGACGAGGACTTGCCACGGTGTATCCACACGAGGGTTCGGCATAAGTTGAGGGCGGCACAGGTACAGCCGGCTTGGTTTTCTGCGCTCAGTACGTAGCCGTCGCGCCTCCTCTGCGCCAAGCAAGATGAGTGCGCAGGCGGTGCCAGCAAGCTGGATCTGGTCATCGTAGTCGTTTTCCTCGTCTTCTTGGATTTGTTGAAGGTGGAATGACACGTCGAGATCCATCGTGAGCGCTGAATGTGCTGCGAAGACGCGTTGTTTACACCTTGTTTGTACCATACATATATTCCAAATAACCGCAAATCGTGCGGACGTTGTTACGGGAAACGGACAGGTATAGATTTTCCGACTTAACTGTCAGTTCCCATCATTTGGCACCCCTCCGATATTCTCCCAGCATAAATTTACCTTACGGGAAGTCACCCACTCATGTCTGTTTCAATTACTTTTGCTGGCACTTGTCGGAATATAGTTGGGCTAAGGAATCAATAAAAGAACTTTCCACTGGGGATAGTGTTCCGTCACTGCACCTCAATGAATTGATAAATCCTGAGCAAATGTTTGTACCCAGCCCGAGATCAGTTTCCCTCCCTTGATTTAAGCAATAACATGAATACTTGATTCATGTTGGACCAAGATAACTTCTGTCTGATTTTGTGGGACATTGGGAAGGCAGAGAGTAACTTTGCTTCCTCACAATTTCTTAGACTGACCAGCCTCCCTCACATTCTGCCATTCTTTTTCGATCCCATAATCACGTGCTTTGCTCTTGTGGCTACACACTGGTTGAGCAATTCAAGTTTTTCAGTGAAAAAATTGATGAAAAATATCCAGGATTTTACAGAAGTTTTCACTGAAAAGTAGGTGAAAAATTTAAAAACTTTTTCAGCACTTTTTTATTTGTTTCAATTTTTTCACCTTTAAAATGAAAAAGTAGTGAAAACATTCTAAGTTTTACACTTATGGTTTCAGTGAGAAAAGTGTGAAAAATAATGGACATTTTTCACCAATTTTTTCACTGAAAAACTTGAAATGTTCAACCAGTGACAACCAGTTGAATAACATGAATACCTGATTCATATTGGACCAAAATAACTTCTGTCCAGTTTTGTGGGATATTGGGAAGGTAGAGAGCATCTTTGCTTCCTCACAATTTCTTAGACTGACCAGCCTCCCTCACATTCCGCCCTTCTTTTTCGATCCCATAATCACATGCCTTAATCTTGTGATTATGGGAACCTGGACCAGTTTGTGGGCCAGAATTGCACTAAATTCTGATCTCCTAGGAGGTAATAGGGCCCATAGAAACCCAGTCTTCAGTCACCGCACCTGGAAGAATTGATAAATACTAAATTAGAATATCGGATGAATATTGCTGAAATACAAATGGTCACAAGCCCAAACTTGCCACCCTTGGACGGATCCGGTGATAAGCTGTGTACAAACCACAGGTGTATTTTCGCATTTCGCGTCTTTATACTTATAATGCACACTCTCTCTATTCTATAAGAGGCTATCGGGAGCTCCGAACAAGTAGCTTAACAGTCACAGAGCTTAGGTTCTCTATTGGCATGATCCTATGGCAGTACCTCAACTTGGGGCCAAAGTATGACTTACCGAGAACAGGACTAACTACATTATATCAGTACCCATGTGCGTGCGGATGAGCTGAGTGCTAGACTAGTATCAAGGAGATGGGAAGGAATACATGACATTGCGTGCAGGCGACTGGGGCCTCCCAAAGCGGCCGACTTCGAGATTGTTTACCATTGTGTCTCTTATTGAGAACAGCGCAACAAGTCACATGATGGGTCCAGACCCTTGGATGGGGCGAGACTTCTGTAAATAGGCACGGCCGAAGTGAGTTGCCGATGGCCGAGTGTGCCTACGCATCAGAATAGCTGTGCTGGTTAAACATCAAATCACGATGGTACCAGCACTTACCAAGACAAGTGGTCTATCACAACAACCAGACTAGCTACGGACACGGGGAAGGTGTCTACAGGTAGCCATATCATAGACGATGAAGACTGATGCTCGGGACGAGCACCAGACGAAGAAGACGCCAGTCCAGAAGACTCAATCTGATTAACCAATACCCTCAAACCGATCATGCACCAAGGAGAGCTCTGACTCATAGAGCCGGCGCATGGCCAATAGGAGCCAGGGGATTCCCTAAGATCGTCCTGTGGCCCCACGCTGGGACGGAGAGCTTTCCGAGATGTAGTAATAGATGTGTTGTAAAGTCAAGATCCCAGTAGTATAAAAGCACGTAGTTTAGAGAGGTTCTGGAGCAGACTGCCCGACGGTTTTGTGTACAACTCGCGTGCACAACATCGTTTGGTTTACCTTGTTCACTTGAACATTGGTGCTGTGGCTAGGATTATTCTTTGACTCTTCTAGAGCAGACTACCTTGGGGTTTCGCGCACAACGGTGCAGTGACATCACTCGGTTTACCTTGTTCACATACGCAACGACGGTGTGGCTCGTTGTACCTTTGGCAACGATTGGATTGGATTGGATTGTATCTTTGATTGACTGTGTGACTGAATTGTGAATTGTGTGGACTCTGTCCAGCACTGTGGGTCATATTGTGTGTGTGTGTTGTGTGTGTGTTTTGTGTTCTGTGACTGGTGTTCTGTGTTCTGTTATATACTGCGGTCCTGCAGGAGTGTATCGTGTCCCAACCCGGAGAAATCCAACAAACCCGTCTTAATTGATATAAACTCGCCGGCTACTGGCCGTTATTGCCTTAAAAACCCACGAACCCACCGCTTGTACAAAGTCTCGAACATAGCGTGTATTGCTCGACTTTGGTTTCACAACCCTTGTCTATCCCACTCCCCTGTTCTCTGAACAGTAAATGATCTATTGACCTAATACTTGGTCTTTACCCCTGAACACCCGTGATTATCATTACTCATAAGGAGGAGGAGTTGTTGTTTGATTAATTGTTTAGTTGTTTATTTTGGTTTAGACCATTATCTCGGCTTCATAGTTATCATTCCACCGCACCCCGAGTAGCATCGTTTCACCGGTCAAAAATGTACGAGGACAATCTTATGAGTTACTAGGACCCATAGAAATATCAGGTTTGCAGTCACTGCACCCGGAACAACATATAAATACTGAATTAGAATATCGAACAAACATGGTACAAATATAAATGTTCAAGAGCCCAACTTTGCCACCCTTGGAGAGACACCTGATAACCCCATATAATAGTACTAATTAGAAGGGCCACAGCCTATGCTGTGCCCCTTCCAATTAGAAGCAATACAAGCAATCCCCACATGCTGCAGAATATGCTGCAGATTCAGTCAGATATGCTGCAACTATTCTGCAGCATATTGGCCTTGAGGGACTTGGAACTTATTTCGCACCCGTATTATATAAGCTGGGCAGGCCTCGGCGCGCCCTGCCATCCAAAAAAAGGGAATTGCTCAAGAAAATCAATTAAAATGTATTAAAATACAAGTCGGTCGTGTACAAGGTAAATATCAAAAAAAGTCGGTGTCGGCGCATGACTACCGCACACCAGGAGGCCCGCCCGCCTTCCCCTTGACCGTGTTACGCCTCCCGCTGGCAGCTGATGGCGCCCTGCCGCTGCCGTTTGGAGGCGCGTCAGTAGGGGAGGGTGGCAGTTCGCCGGCGCCGTTTGGTGGCGCGTCAATGGTGGTGGCGGGTGCCTCGCTGCTAGTGCTGCCGGTGCTATCTGGAGGCGCGTCGGTGGTGGCGGGCGCCGTGCTGGTGCTGCTCGTGGTGGTGCTGGTCTCGGGCGTGATGGTGGTGGTGGTGGCGCCAAGACGCGGCTTTGGCCTCGACTTCGGTCTCGGCACAGTGGGGGTGGGGGTAGACTGCACGTCGGGGGTGTTCTTCTTGGCGGCGTGCTGTGGGTTGTCGCCCTCCTTCTTCTTCTTCCTCCTCTGGCTTCCCTCCTCCTCGTCCTCCCCCATGCCCCTCTTCTGCTTTGCCACCGTCTTGCCACCTGCACTGTCTTCCCCCGCCTCCCCCACCCTCTCCTTGCGCCTCTTCTTACGAGCCCCCTCGCCCTCCTCATCGCGACAGCACTTTGACGCCACCCTGGGTGTGCTCCCGTTGTTGCCCTTGTTGCCGCCCGCCTTGCGCTTGGCCTTTTCCACAAGCCCCACCAGCCATGCCCGTTTCTCCTCCACAGTCATCTCGGAGATGTTCTTGCGGGGGGCGACTTCCTTTGGGCTCGCTGCTCGACTCGAGGTCTTGGGCATGGCTTTGGCTTTTGCACACGGGGGGTCATCCTCGTCCTCCTCCTCATCGTCGGAGCTGGCCTTGTGGTGCGAGGTCTATGTGGGCGGTCATCCTCGTCGTCCTCCTCATTCTCCTCCACGACCGTCTTCTTCGACTTTGAGCGTGACGCTCGGCTCGAAGTCTTGGGCGCGGCCATGGACTTTGCGCGTGGGCGGTCGTTCTTGTCCTCCCACTCGTCGCTGCTCTGGTCCTCGGTGACCGTCTTCTTCTACTTGGTGCGAGTTGACCTCTTCTGCGGCGCCTTTGCCTTCCCCGCCTTCTCTGTTGCCTCGCCCTTCCTCACCATGTCCTTGTACTGTTCCACAAGCTGTTTCTTCTCCCCCGGCGTGAGGACCTTCCATTTCACCGTCCCGCACTTGAGGGCGTCGCGGAGGATGTGTAGGGGCCCAATCTTGGACTGCTTCGGCATCCGCTTGAATTTGACGCCCTCCGGCCACCCCACCAGCCCTATGTTCTTGCCTTCAACGAGTGACTTGATATAATTCTCGAAGTTCATCTTGACCTTGGTCCTCGCGAGGACGGTGCCTGCTAAATAAGATTAGTGACGGTCAAAAAGAACCCAAGAACCGCAGGAAACAACTTACGCAGGCCCGAGGTAATGATATTGGTGCACTCTTTCTGCATAGCAAGCAGCGTATCAGCCCCCGTGTCACCTAGAATGCAGAATCAGTATGTGCAGCTTGACACGTCGCAAAGGGTGCTTACCTCGCTCTCGGCTCACAGCCCATAGCTCAAACAGCGCCGAGACGTCGGCCAGATCCTTCTTCAAGATCTCATGGAAAAAGTCAAGGGCCCCCCACAACTGGATCGTGATGGGGACGGTTTTGTCGTGGATGTGGCCGCGCATGAAGAATGCGAAGCCAACCATGCCGGCGTGCTCCGCAAGGCCAGTAATCTACATGCTTGTCAGTAACCGTGACTCCGAAATGAAACAGAAGAAAAAAACACACCTCGGTCATCAGACACTCCACGGTGCGTTTCGCATCCGCACCGGCCGCAAGGTTGTTGGCGCGCGCTCCCCGGGATCTCGTCTTGCGCTACTCCTCCACCTCCACCACGATCGCTGCCTCCTTCTCCTCCGCTCCAGCATTGACAGATCCATCGCAACCATCACCTTCACCTCCGCCAGCTTGTACTGTTTGCCTAACTCACAACCTACAGGGAGGGACATGTCAGCGCGCATAGTAGTATACAGCTGCATTTGCGACGTACCTACGTTCAAATCCGCCATGATTCAAGAGATTTTTGCATTGTAGAGGCTGACCTTTCGTTTGGGCGTGAAGGCAGACGTTGACAGCATGCGCTGCCGCATCTCCTTCAACTTCATGCAATGTTTGTCGGCGAGTTGCTGCGCGCACTCCTCGCGCTCGACCTCCCAGGCAGCAAGGTCTTCCACAAGGTCCAGGCCCTTTCCCGTTTTGATGGCACGAGCCTTTGCCGTGGCGTGAGAATTGGCACCACCGACGCGACGGCGGTGCTTGCAAATGGGGATCACGCGGACGGTGCGGTGGCGGCTGCGGTGGGTCGTCGTCCCAAGGCCAGCAAGTTGGGCATCCTCGTCCTCCCAGCCATCCTCATCTGGGTCGAAGTCCACGATGCGGCGCTTTTTCGCGATGCCATCGTCGGGAGGAGGGGAGGTGAAAGGATGGGGAGGAGGGGAGGTGGAAGGATGGGACACTTCGTCTTCTTGGTCATCGGCCATGGGGGAGAGAACCCAGGTTTGTTTGTGCTCCAGAGCACGTGCCCAGTGGTTTGGCAAATAGTTCGAACAGGCGGGTTGGACATTGCAGAGGCGGAGAGTTCACCAGTAGAGCATGGTGTGAGCGAGAGAGAATAAAGGCATGAGGCTGTGGAGATGGACCCACAAGATAAACATAGGACATTCAATTGATTGGCGGAGATTATTGCGGACATCTGTCAAAATGTGACATCGTGGAAAAGAGGTGCTATATCTGCCCGTTTTGGCACAACCCCCATACCAGGATGGTACAGGGGTTGTGCGTACGGACTGAGCGAGTGATTGCTGATTCCATAAGTACAATCCCTGTATCATCTGGTATTTTCTGTTCGATCCCCTCAGCGCGCCTTTTTTTATCTCTTTTTTGGCTTTATTCCTTATATCTCCCACCGCCAGGTCATTCCCTACCACAAAAATTTTCATTCAAGCCAACTATAACTATAACAAGCTGCAGATCAAGACTAAACAGTAATGAACGCTCGGTGGTACCAAAAAACAAAAAACAAAAGACAAAAGAAAAGAAAAGCAAGACAAAAACAGACCGGACATCCGCTCACCCCGACATCTTGCCGCCCTCCCCGGCGCAGAACTTCACCACATCCTCGCAATTCACCACCTAGACACTGTCTTTCAGCTACATCTCCCGCACGACCTTCTCCCTGGCGTATCGAAATCAGCCTACGAGTTTGGTCACAAAAAAGGAAGGTACGCACACATCCTTGTATAGTGTTTGCTTTGCGCTATTGTAGAGTAGGCACGTGAAGGGAGAGCCAAAGCCAGACGTGCTTGCGCTTGAAGCAGTGGCGGCGGCCGATTGAAGGACAGTGTTGCGAGGGATGCGTCGCACTGCTGAAGCGGAAGACCCGCCCGTTGTTGCGGTGGAGATAGACAACACGGAGCTCATGCTTGGGGAAAGCGAATGGGCGGGCGAGGCGGGGCGGCGGGATGAGGGTGAGGGCGAGGCAAGGTGTCTTGCGCGCTTGGATCTAGCAGCAGTGGGCATGGTCACGGCCTGCAATTCTACACGGATGTCGTCCTCTGAGGCATCGTCGTAAAGGAAGCGCCTGGGCATGTCGTCGTCCGAGTCATTGCGGTAGAGGGGGAGCTTGCACGGCGAGCACGGCTCAGTCTTGACGGGGGGCGCTGGGTTCGCGCGGCTCGGTCTTGGCTTTGGCGCTGGCATCGCGCTTGGCGGGGGTGCTCGTGCAGTCCGAGTCATCGTCACGGTAGAGGGGGAGCATGCGTGGCTTGGTCTTGGCCTCGCGCTTGGGTTTGGGGGAGGACACTGGCGCCACGCTTCGCGCTGATGCCGGCCTCGCACTTGACAGCGGCGGCGCTGGGTTTCGCAGGCGCGCATTTGGCGGCGGAATTGGTGGCCAAAGGGTGGGCAGTGGAATTCGCGGCCAAAGGGCACGCAGGCCGCGCTGAGCTCACTGAGTGCCGCGCGAGGGGTGGACCCGAGGACGGTGATGCATTTGCTACGGCCGGGAGGTGATCGTCATTGTCGCTGATCTCTTGGGCGGTGTTGTCCTTTTTGTGAGCGTGCCGCTTGCAGCAGTGCAAGTTCCAAAGGTGCTGGGCCTGCAACTTGGTATAGACAATAATGATGTTGTCCGGCTCGCACAGAGGGTCGGCGTCGCTTCTGAAATGTAGTTTGGTGGTCAGCAACGGCAGAGACGGACAAGAAGTTTTGGCACGCACTTCAATGTGAATAGCCCTTGGGCCAAGACCAGGAACCAGAATTTGTGCTTGTTGGTGTTGTGGTCGTGGTCCGACACATAGTTGCCAGCGTTCAGGAAGACGGGCAGCTCGCAAGGCATAAGGGCAAAAATGAGAGGCACAAAACGAGGTTTGAATTGCCCCTGTGATCCGTGCATCGCCACTGATGGACACCAGAATTATTGCTCGGAGGTCAAACTATATCCACTACAGCCCAAACTGCATGTATTATAGCAGTATCAAATGCACAGCGTGTTGCGCACGCTGATTCTCTATTCTGCATGCACCGAATCTTCCGGCGCCCTCTCCAATGCCCTCTCCATGTGCTCCTTCAACCTCCTTGACCTTGCCTTCGTCTTCTTGGCTGGGCCCTCTTCGTATTGGAATCTAGGCAGCAGCTGGGTCCCGAGCTCTGTGTATTTGGGGTGCAGGTATGTCATGAAAGTGGAATATCTGTATCTTTTGACGAATCGTCTGGGCAGGGAGTGAGTACCATCCTATTCGCACAGAAAGCACAATGTACTGTCGACGGCGACTGAGAGCATGGAGCAAGGGTTAGCGAAGGGCACTCATTGGGTGAGACGGACTTACAGCTTGTTTGCCTCGGTGTCGGCAGCGCGGTGTTTGCCCAGTAACTCTTGCGTTTCTTCAGGCGACCAAGGTTGGGCGCGGAGTCTGTAGAAGAAGAAAATGACATTAGTAGCAGGTCTGTAGAAGAAGATATGAAGTGAATACGGCCTGAGTACCTTCTAATATGTTCTCGGGCCTTGGCCCGCGTCTCCTCCAGGTTTCTGGCAAGCACCGGCGTCAGTTCTTAATATTCTGTATATTCAAAGGCCAGTAGCTTTTTACCTCTCGCGGTAAAGGTGCTGGGCTTCAGTGTGTCTCTGATCCTTCTCTAAGTCGGACAGCATGTGTTTGACAAGAAGGAGCCGAAAATTTGAGGTTTGAGGGTAGATGGATCGAGGAAGGTGGTGGTAGGAAGTAACAGGCTATAGGCCAAATTTGGTTACTTTGGCCACCTTTGGATCTCACATTCTCGAAACTTTTAATTCCATTTCTTACGATTTTCCAACTATGAGGGAAAAAAAAGTGTCAGTGCAAACAGATACCAGGATCATCTTTCCAAAATCTCAGACTCTGTAGGGCACTATATGATTTTATATTCACTGTTTTGTGTGGCATCAATTACGGGTTCGTGATATCGGCGTCATCGGCCGATACCTGCGACGCTCATTTTCTCAGTCCTCCACGACCACAAATGAAAGGCAGAAAATTGTAATAAAATTGCGAGAGTACACTACAGGTTCTACAAGTTGTCAATGACACTAAAAATTTGCATCCCTCGCTCCCAGCGGCTCCTGCTCTCCACCTCGTGCGCTGCTAGGTCCTTTTGCGACGCTGAGGCATCCCATGCCTCATCCGTCTTGAATCCGTTGTGCACCCAACGGAAGAGGCCGCCTGCGGTGTACTGCACAAAGGACTACCGGTGTTTGTGGGCCCCGATAGGGATGTTCGAGTGGCAAATGAGGGTGGAGGGGAGGAGGATAGTGGAGCCGGGGGGAAAACATATGACGAGGTGCGATCCCACAGAATGAGATGCCCTCCTACGTCGGGGTCGAAGTCCCCAAGGGCAGTGATTGTGCACCACCCCCACGAAGGGTTGGCAAAGTCCAGGTGCGGCGCGCAAATTGCACGCGGGCCGAAATTGAATGTACATGCAGCGAAGATGCTTTTGGCGAAATTGCACTGCATCCCAGGCTTCCAGAGGGTGAGGAGCGCCATTTACGATTGGTAGAAGGCAAAGAGGAGAGGGGCCCACAGGGAGAATAGGACTGGGGTAGTATTAGGTGCAGCTCTGATGGATGAGCGGGCGGCGACTCACGATTGGCAAACGCCGCAAGGCTTCTGAAATACTCATGTGCCAGCAGCTCGTCGGTGAGCATCGTGTTAGCGATGTTGTTGTTCAGCTGGCCAGGCTCCTGCCAGTTGGCGTGAGAGGGGTTGGAGGAGATGGTAAAGCCGGCTTACTGTTTGTCCTCCACCATGCGATCAGCCGCGCGCGACCGCAGGGAATGGGTCCTGCGCACAACGGTGGTGTAGCCGTTCCTCCGTGAGGTGTATGCGCGTGCGGCGCTCTTGGAGCAGCTCGGCAGCGCTGTCCGTGACCATCTTTCACCCAGCGAGGTCGTGTGGCATTCCACCGAGGAGCGCGATAACCTGGCGGTGGCTGTCGAGGAGGGGAATGGTGAGTCTGTGCCATATGTTAGCGCGCAGTTGCTATGGTACGAAGGAGGGGGCGTACAGACCAAGCCAGGAGATGTACATGAATCCCTGCGTTCTGCTAAGCTCGTCCACCTCCGCCTGTGAGTACGACACGCCGCCGAGCCCCGTACTGAGGTCGTGAGGTCCAGCGGGCTCCGTAAACCTGAAGTCAACGTTGCCAGCGGCACGACTGCCCAGCCAGGTGGGCTTGGAGGGAGGGCTGTCGCGTCGAGGTCGAGCTGCAGCGCAGACACCTTGGCTGCCTCAACGCGCTTGCGGTGAACGGATTTGAGCTGGGGGTTGTTGCACATGGCTCTGGTCTTGGCTCGTTTCTTCTCGTGACGGGTCTTGGATTTCCCTTTACTGCGTTCAAGGGAGGAAGAGGAAGGGGGTGGTGGAGGCGGTACCGGTGCAGTGGCAGGGGTTGGTGCAGGTGCGGGCACGGGGGCATGGTTGGGAGGCGGTGCGACGACTTCTTCCTCCTCCACGGCGTCCTCTTGCTCGGCAAGGCGAAGGCAGAGGGAATCCCCGATGTCGAAGTGGAAGTTGGGGGGGATGGCGTGGCTGAGAGCGAGGTCGAAGGCTGAAAACTCCTTCCCTGACCGAGTGCGGTGGAGTGGAAGGTCTGTGGCCAAGTCAGCGGCATAAAAAAAGACAAGGGGGAGAAAGAAGACGGGGAGTGAAGGGGGAGAGAACAAAATGCCGCCGACGCAGGGACTGGAGTTCCAGGGTCGGATCTCGGGCCTGGCAGTTTACGGCGGTGGAGGAAACGGAAGAGGCGGGGTGGAGGTGGGAAATATCGGAAATATCGGGGGCTTACTTGACATTGAGCACGTCGGCCAATTGAGGGGTGTCAACAGTGCGTGGCCAGAGAAGAAGCAGGGAAGAGAAGAATCGGGAGGAGGAGGGAGGCGGCAGAAGGAAAGGATGGTGGGTGGCACGCGGTGGCTGGTAGCGAACACGTGATCGCCACGCACGTGTTTGGTCACTTGTTACTCTGTTACTTGTTACTCTGTTGGTCACTCGTTACTCTACAATGCACCGATGACCCTGCGGGATCCAGAAGACCGGCGCCGGTTCCAGCTGCCTGCAAATCATTGGGATGGAGCGCAAGGCTGCTCACATACCTGGTCGAGCCCTTCCGTGAGCAGTCACCTTGATGCAGCGCGAAGTGGACGAATATCGACGAGATGGGGAGAAAAGGCTGCGGGAATGATTACAGAGTGAGTGGGTCGTCTTTTCATCATTCTTACGGGCTTAGAAACTGCCGCAGACATGGACACCGAGGATCGTGAGGGATTCGACAACCTCCAAACCCTGGGTGCGAACGAGAACTTTTGTGCTGGTGATACCCCCCCCGCTGCTGCAAATATGGTGAGCATGGCGGACATACTGGATGGTTCCGCAAGGATTGAGCTGAGCCACGCCGGGGGGGAATTCGCCGCATTGGCACAGGGGATCGTGGAGGACTCTGGGGACGAGCGCGCTGAGCCAAAATGGTAAGTGTCACCGTTTTTTGTTTTGAAAATGTTCTCATTCTACCGGTAGGACACAATACGACTGGCGCACACGCCGCGACAGGACGAAACTCCGCAACCTCGCGTTCCAGGGGCAAATGCCCCAGATGTTGGCGGCATACTTCCGGATGTGTGCGTGGGATGAATTGCCGGTTAGGGCGAGTGCGGAAGTTGAGGGCGTGATGGAGGAGATTTACAAGATCACCGTTGTAGACATGTTCGGTGAGTTCAGACGCTTTTCTAAAAAAAATCGGACGTCTACTCATTCGTCAGACACAAGCGACATTGAGGTCAAGCTCGATCCCAGTGCCAATGGGATAGCCTCAGCTCTCATCCTGCAGGGGCTGATGCCCTGCGCGCCTTGGACGCCAACCGTAGCGATTCGACTGCGTGTCCTTGAGGCGTACCACGTCACTCATGTGCGGTGCCCTCAGCTTGTGATACAGAGCTACGTGAAGGCGCTCTGCGATATTCACGGGGTATGTTTCCATTCATGGTACAAAAACACGCTGAAAATTCAAGGCAGGTGGTGTACTGACTTTACCTTTGTCAACAATTCTCCATCGCGTACGACCTCTATCTGGACCTTTGCCGCTGCACCAACGAGCGTGTTATGCACGTGCTCGGGCACGATGCCAGCTGGCGCCTCAAGCATGCATGCCCCGCCTGCATGTACAAGCTCGAGGGCGAAGATGAGCTGATCTTCAGCATGCTCACCATGATGGACGGTAACGACTCCCTCAAGCAGGTGCTCCGCTGGGAGAAAATGACAATGGCGCAAGACGAGGCCGACAACCCGACGCTGGCGAAGTCGAGGGAGCGTGTTGACAACCGGGACGCAGGTGACGGCTACTTCCTCTCCGCGAGAAGGTGGACAAATGGGCCAAGTCGCGGCTGGGCGAGCAGCTTTCGATGGAGGTGGGGAACACGGTAAGTCCTTCCTTCTCAAAATACGGGCGACACGGCTGATTTTGCCTTCAGCAGGAGGATAATCCCTGTGCTGATCGTTGGAAGAATATGATCAATGATGTAACCTCCGAGATGTGGGGCATATTTGATGAAACCGGTGTCTTCCTGGCCCTCTGTCGCCACGGCTTCGTGATCCTCCTGGTGGATATGATCCCATCTGACCTGTTGTCAGGGAAATTCCTTACCTCCAATTACTACCAGGCACTGTCGATCATCAAGACGGAGGCGACACTGAAGGTGTGGATGCTGGCGGAGGGTGTCGAAGATTACGCCCAGTTCCACCGGTGTCTGGACAAAGAAAAGGTGTACTTGATCGGGCTGAAGGATGTGCCGAAGACCAACATCAAGACATTAGAGATGGAATATGTCCAGAAGCTCGTCAATCTAAGCGTGAGCCAGTGAGTACATCCGTTTCGCGGTCTCGCTGAAGTTCTGACTGCGATGCCTATCCAGGGCAAAGCACGCCATCGTCACCATGGAGGCAAGACACGCAAGAGCAGACGAGGCATTGTACGAGCCAGGTGTTCCGAAGGCGGAGTTGGCAAGGCATCAGGCAAGGGAAAGGATGGAGAAGGACTTGGAGCAGCTGAGGTTGTAGTCTTTATACATAGGTACTCGAGCCGGGTCAGTGTCACTAATGCAATGTTTCGCGACAGCTGTCACCCATGGGAACCTTGCTCAAACCGCCTTTGCGCGGCCCACTGGCATCCCCTCGCTTAGCGTTTTCGCGGTTGCAGCTCTGTGGCACCTCTCGCTTACATCGCTTATCATCGGGTCCTTTCGACAGCGCGGTGCCGCCAAGAAAGCTGTGCTCATTGCCGGCATTTTTGAGCGCTAAGTGGGCGCTCTTACTACAGGGTCACGGGACTTCCGACAATTATCTTAAAAGAAGGAATTACTCGTCCTCCGGGTTGTCGTCGTCGCCTCCTACAGAACCCTCATCATCACCTTCCATTCTGTCCTCCCCCCCATCGTCCAGTGCTTCGTTGTCCTCCTCCTCGTCGCTGGCATCGTCGTCATTGTCACCCCTTTCCGCCGCCAATTCTTCCGCCCGCCTCTCCACTTCTCCCGGAACTGCCTCCATTTCCGCTAGTCCGTCCCACAATTGCTCGAACGACATCGCCAGCCATTCCAGCAAATCACCTTGGCGCGCTGCATACGCCAGCGCCCCTTCGGTCTGCTCTGCCGTGCGTCCTTCCCCCACCGGCAGACTCGCCCACCAGCACACCTTCCAGCACAGCGTGAGGGGCACTCAGCGCATCTCCTCCTTCAGTAAATCCACCTCCTCCATCCAGCGTTTCGTCCTTGCCCAGGCTTTTGCCCACTCCACCCGTAAACAGTCGTCAGCGCTTTGTATAGCCTTACCGCGATAAAAAAATATGTGCCTGTAAGAATTGCCTTCTCTGTAGCGCTTGACGACGTGTCGGTCCCCATCCAGATCCAAGAGATTGTGTGTTTTCCTTCCCCGGTCTTCCCCTTCCGCCGCTGCCCCTTGCCCACCCCGTCTTCCTTGTCCTCCGCTGTTGCCTTCTCGCCCACTGCCCGCTTCTTTCCCAGAACCTTGCGTGCATTCCGCTGCGCACGGTCCTCCTCGCTGTCCATGCAGCGCAGGTCCTTCTTGGGGTTAAGCCGTCTCCACCCCACCAAGTCGGTCCCAACCAGGCGCCACTTCGCCTCCCATGCCGCAACATATTTCTCCGCGTGCAGCCTAATCTTCCCGTCATTCCGGTTCATTAAGTTTCGCAACCGCGTCGTTGCGCCCTGGTGGCGCGCGTTGCCGCTCTTGTAGGTGCGGAAGTGGGACTTGACGTGCAAATGGCTTCGTATCTGCTCCAGTGCGCTCCTGCACTGCGCGTCGCATAGCCGCTCCTCAATCTTCACCACCCCCTTGAAGCACCCCAACACCTGTTGCGCCTCCGACAGCGCTGACGGCAGGTAGAGCGGAACATTTTCGACGTGCCCCGCCACCTCCTCCTCCTTGCCCGGCGGCGACGCCGGATGCTCCGATAGCGCCTGCAGTGGCGTGTAGACACCCTGAAGCGTTCGGAAGCGCGCCATGTAGCACCCCAGCTTTGTCCGCTTCTCCAGCATTTCCGCTGTCTGCTTCGTACTGAGATCTTTCCGTGTCTCCGCCTCAATCCGCACGTGCCGCCTGTCATAAATGTTAGCTATACCCTTGTTTATCAAGCGTGCAACGCACTGTTGCTCCTCCAAATCCAGCCCCACAAGTACAAAGGTGCTCGGGCTGACGTTGTGGATAGGTGTCATCTCTTGCACTTCTTCTTCCACGAGCTGCAGCCGCACGTCATGCTCAGTGATCCCTGTATCTCCCGCTCAGTTACAGCTCGTGCGACGAGTATCTGGTGATGTACCTGTCTTTGGCAGCTCATACGGGTTCGGGCTCGTGTTGTCGGCGTCGAACACCTCGACCATCGCTTTCCACGTCGGGACGTGCTCCATCTGGTTCGCGGTGAACGTCGCCAACAACTCCTCCTGGAAGTTGCGTTCACTGATCGTGTTTAGCAACCGCTTCAGGAGGAGGGCCCCAAGCCCCACCAGCTTCTGCCAGTTCTAATGCGACCAGTGATTGTCCAGCGTATCCAGCCGCAACCCCAGGCCCATCTCCCGTGTGCTCGTCGCGACAGGGCCGATATTTGCCCAGGGCCGTTCAATGCCCTCCCCGTCCGTCTGCGCCGAACCCTGCGTGTAGTTGAGAGAAAAGAAAAGCTGGCACAGCATCTTGTGCCCATAGATGTGCAGTTTTGGGATGAGGAATCGCACTAGCGCGATGACGAGGGTGAGGCGGATCGCCGGCGGCAGCAGCTTCAAACGCTCGATGAGATATTTGCTCCACTGGCAGCAAATGTCGTAGGAAAGGTATTTGAGGAGGCGGACGTCGTGATGGCGCATCAAGGAGGCAAAGATGTAATCCATGTTCGCGTATCTGGTATGCATTCAGTTAGTCTTCCTGCCGAGCTTGGTTAGGTCATGCACCTCTCGCCCTTCTGCAAATCCCCCGCGCCGTTCTTTTGCACGAACTCATGCCGCGCGCATACCCCAAGTCCGACGCCCGTCGCTCCATACCCGTGCGAGAACTTTGTGTTCACGTAGTCCAGGGCAGCAAGGCCGCTGCACGTACTCATTTGTGGCCTGGATCAGTTCATGCTTTCGCGCGCGCACTTCTCTCTACCACTCACCTCTTTCTGGTCCGTCACACTCAGAAGATATTTCCAGTACGGCGCGTCCTCCGTGAAGTAAGCCCACCCGGCTCCCCAGTGCTGGGTCCTTGACAACACTCGACACCAATCGTCGTTTTAAATGGAAGCAAGCGTCGATCGCGATGAAAAGTATGTACAAAAACCTGGGACATCCGTCAGATTCACCACTAAGTCCAGGTGCGCGTAACTCACCGTTTCGCGCCCTCTGCCTTCTCCCAATCCTCTGGAAGGTTCACCCCAGGCTGAGGACACGCAGGGCAAGATACCGCCAACTCCCCCGGTCGAGTTTCAGCAACAGTTCTTTCGGTGTCATTCCCCCATCCCACACGCTTTAACATCACGAGATGCCGCCACTCTTGCATCATCCGCATGAAAGACTTGTAGCGATCCTAGACCATACCTTTCTTCAGTTTCTACGCGTTTTGTAAGAGAGCTGATACGTACCTTGATTTTCATCATACCTGTATTGTCTGTCAACTTTTCCAGGCCCGAATAAAAATTGTATGTGGCCACTTTGCCCTGCAGTGTCATGATATGGAACATTTCTAACACTCAAAATGTCGCCGCTGTCTGCGGCATAGCATGCGTGGAAGGGTACCACGACATGCGCATTAGCTGCTGCTGCCGCGACCCTGGAGAATGCCCCGTCACACACGCGCAAAAGTCAACCGCGACAGGGTGCAGCCCATTTGAATGGAGAACGGTGAAGCTCTGATGCCCCGGGACGGGATTTCTGCATGGATCGCCGCGAGCATGCCCGAGCTGAACGCGCAGACCCAATGACTTGAGGGTGACGTGCTCGAAAAACCGCCCGGTCCAGCACTTCGACACCAAGTCAGCCGGCGGGATCTCCAGCATCGTAAGCCACGTACCTCAATCCGATCCAAGGGGCGGTCTTGGTGGTGGCGCAAGCAACACGATGCACAAACAAGTTCCGGGAAGAGACAGTCCACGCACCGGTGAGCAGGATCCAGCATGGCGTTCTCTCGGTTGGGGCAAGCCTGGCAGACGTCGTCTGCGACACAGCCCCTGCCCTCAAGGCGCAAGAGTTCAGCCAGGTATTTGTCCCGTAACGGAACCCATTGCGCGAGGGGTGTGTCCTGGAGACCAAGCTCAGTATCTCATTTACATCCCACCCCAGGCGACCCACCGAGGACAGGTATTGTTTGGCGCGCGTCCTCACTGCGCGATTTTGGGGCACGACGCGCGGAGGAGGCTCGAGCGCCTCGAAAACGTACTCGAAAGCGTCGCCCACGTCACTGAAGGGAACCTCGACGCGTCTTGTCTTCTTCAAGGGGGAGCGCAGATCAACGGCATATGTCCTCTCCTTGGTGCGGCGCTTGTCGGTGGAGATGGATTGGGTAGAGTACGATGGCGCATCGAGAACCTCTTCCAACGTCTACTCATGGATTTCGGTAGCGGGGGCACGTGGCCGCTTCTTTGAACGCGAGGTTAAGCCCGAGCCTGCCATTTGGAGCAAGTTCGGAGAAGATTTAAGTTGATGTGATGCTCGACTTCTTTTCCGTGCGTGCGTAATAGGCACTATAATTGTTATCTTAGGATCATCTATATGCCTCCTTGGTATGTCTTCTTTGGCTCAGTTGGATGTGTGCCTGCTTTCAGCCGCAGCGCTTTTCTCTCCCAAGCTGTGGTGAGTTCGAGTCCTGTCAGGACGTGCTTTTTCCCTCTCGATCTTTTTTTTCTTCTTTTCATTTAATCATAGAATCGTCGACCTTTTTATTCAAAGATACTCCAGACTAAGTGTGCGACATTCATGCAATTTTTGTGTACAGACAGGCATAGGAGTCGCCATCTCTTGTTTCATTGCTAACAAATGATACGTATCACAAAGTGGAATAACTAGGCACCGATGGCAGCCGCCTCCAACTTGAGCGCCAAATGCAGCACCCCAAAAAATTGTAAACCAAGTAGACCTCCCGGCGCCGCCTGTCCTCCCGCTGAAATCCCCGCTCCTCACGCAACGCCTGGGCCTCCGGGATGAGATTGACATGCTCGATGTCCTCGTCTTCGACCAAGTCAAATCGCTCTAATCGCTCCCCGTTCTCGTCAGCGCTGTGGGCACGCCATCAGCAAGGGGCAGCCGTGAGGTAAACACACTCACTTCCGGAGGTACACGTTGTACAGGCCTTGGGCAACCAAGTGGGAGTAGAGAGCCAGTCTCAGTGGAAACGGCTGCCGTTGCAGCTGCCAGTTAGCGTCGATCGCGACAAGATAATGGGGGCTGGAAGACCTGGGGGATAGTCAGCTTCAGGGGTGTGCTAGTGATCAGCCATACATACTCAGTGTCGTTCATGGTGGCAGGTAGCAGGAAGGCAGAGGAAATCAATTGACGGACGCACCCAAAATAGAAAGACAAATTCTAGGGAATAACTCGCCGCCTATTCAGTGAGCTGCCATTTGAGCGCACTGCGCCACCCAGTGACGAGCTGCCTCCCACCGCTTGGCGACTTGCTGGTGTTCCCTGCCCAAATATGAGTGATGTGCCGCGTGCGGGACGACTAGATCTGGCTATGCTCACTTCGCCTCACGCGCCTTGATAGCGAGCTTGCGCTTGTTCCTGGGTCCACTATGAATTCAAGGGATATGAGAGCGTGCTGCGACGTACTTTTCCCGGTATCTCTGGGCAGCTGCGCGGCATTTCTCTAGACGTTCACCCAGCACCTCGGGGGAGACGGTTTCGTCCGATGCGCGGAGCCGGATCATCCTCTCCCGGGTCTTCCTGTTGCATTCCTCCTGGTTTCTGGAGACAGGCAAATCATGAGAAAGGAATTGGGCGAGGGCGCGAAGGCACACTTTTTGTAGTAACGATCACAGTAGATCGAGTGCATGAACGGCTCTATGTAAGTCTGGCACTTACAACAGTTGATGAAACCCGGTCCAATTATTACTAACCATCTTTGATGGATGATCCCAGTATTTAAACCTTTCATATCACATGTTCTTCTTTATCTTGTCTTTCACTTACACTACGACAATCTAGGCTACTATTTCTTTTCATGTATTCCTATCTTGTCTTTCACTTACACTACGACAATCTAGATCATTGTTCTTGTCTTTCTGTCTGAATCAGTGAGGACGCATCGCCGGCGTCCTTTCACTTTTTTTTTGACAACGAACACATACCCACTGGTGCCTTGGACAGCCTCCTCACTGTCTCAACACACTACAACCTTTGGCAGCCTCCACACTGTCTCGCCGCACTCCATCCACTCCCACTCCCCTTCGCACCAGGCAGTGGGCTCAAAATCACCCTTCTGTCACCACAGCGCCCACCCCAGACCCCCAGCGATCCTTGTCACTTCCATCACTGTCAAATTCGACTTCTGACAGTGACAACGACAACGACATCGACTTTGACAACAACAGTGACAGCGACTTTGACAACAACATTGACAGCTCCATCATGACACCTCCTCTCAACAAACCTGTGCCGGCAACCATCACTCATCTTAAGCCTGATCGTTGCCCTATTCTGGAAGCAGGTGCTATTACTCCCGAGATTCTCTATCTGTGGCGCCGTGCTTGTCAGAAATATCTCAAGAACTGCAAGGAGCGTACTGCCGATGACTTGGTTAGCTTTGTAGCAGATGAGATGCGCGAGCCTATCTTGGAGAAGTGGTACATGGCTAGCCAGACCCGCATAGATGCTCTGAAGCTGGATGCCTATATCACGGAGCTTGGATCTCTGGTCTTGGAGAAGGGATGGGAAGGAAAGATGCGCCGCAAGGTGCTGGGTGCAAAGATGGCAATAGGCCAGAAATTCGCAGACTGGGCATACGACATCCAGAATGTCAATGCTATTCTCTCACAGGCTGCCCCAGTCTTTGCTATTGCCGACCCAGAGTTGAAGAACATCCTTGATGCTGGCCTTACGGAAACTCTTCAGGCAGATCTTGATACAGAGCCAGTTCTCTCCACAGAACTCAATGCTTGGATCTCTGAGGTCAAGGGACGTGATGATCGTCTCAAATTTGAAACTGGACGCATGCAGGAGCTTATCGATGCTCAGCCTGCAAAATCATCTCCAAAGGGGAAACCCTCCTTAGCAGATCGCCTTTCCTCACCGAAGCCATCTCTGGCATCAAGGCTTACTGCACCTCCTCCAAAGGACACCATTCTAAAGTGTCCCCTCCCCCTCTGACCGATGCAGAGAAGGTTCTCCTTGACCTTCATGATGGCTGTCGCCGTTGCCGCAAATTTTACATTGGGCACCGTACGCTTAATTGCGACGGTGACTTCCCAGATGCAGCTACCTACCGTACCCTCACACAGGCAGATGCTATAGCCCAAGCTACTGCTCGTGGGAAAACCCTTCGCATCAAGCGTGAACCAACTGCTGCTGTTCGTGCCTCCAAGAATATTCTTGCTGCGGATTATGAAGAATCTGATTCTGACCGTGATGGGTACGTTCTGCCCCCTCTGACTGTCCCACATCTCTATGCCAATATCACCCTGTCTGGCCCTTCTGTCTCTGAATTTCCTGTTCCTGTTCGCTCATTGCTGGATATTGGTTGCCCCTCCATAGTTATTAGTGACCAGCTTGTCAACCAGCTTGGTTTTCGACGATTTCCTCTTCCCACTGAAGAGGATAATCTGTCATCACTATCGGAATCACCATTGAGCTGCAGGGAATTTGTGAAGTTGAAGGTGTCATCAGCAGATGGGAATTGGACTTCTGGGGTTGTCAGAGCTAAGGTTAATGTTGGTCTATGTATACCATTGATATTGGGAATGCCATTTTTATCTGGGGAACATATTATCATTGACTCTGCATGCCGTACTGCAGTTGATAAGCGCACTGGCTTTGATCTGCTCAATAACCCAACTCATCCACCTCGTCAATGGGCACCTGAATGGACTGTACCAGCACCAACTCCAAAGAAGCCAAAGCGGAAGCCTGTGTTATCTGAACCTGTTCCACTTGGATCTAGTGCCCTTCTGCCTATCAGTGTTATGTTACAGGTCAAAAATCGCATTGATGACCTTGACTTGCAAAAACTCCTCAAGGATGAGGATATTCGTTTGAAAACGAAGCATGCCGATGTATTCCCTATCCGTTTACCAGATAATACTGCTGATCTCCCTGGTGACATATTACACCGTATCCGGCTGAAAAACCCTTCAATCACCGTGAAGGGAAAAACATACCAACCTGCACGGAAAAATCTGGACTCATGGAAACGAATGCTTGATGAACACATTGCTGCTGGTCGAATGCGTCCATCCTCTTCAGAGTATTCTTCACCTGCATTTGTAGTCCCAAAATATACAGGTGGACTTCCAGATCCCTCAATTGATCCTCGTTGGGTCAATGACTACAGAGAACTGAACAAGAATACAATCAGAGATACCTTTCCCCTCCCACGAATCGATGATATTCTAGCAGATTGTGGTCGAGGGAAAATCTTTGGCAAGATGGATATGACCAACAGTTTTTTCCAGACTCGGGTCCATCCAGATGATGTCCACCTTACTGCAGTCCGAACTCCATGGGGACTATATGAGTGGCTAGTAATGCCGCAAGGAGGTTGCAATGCTCCTTCAACTCATCAGAGGCGTGTCACAGAAGCCTTGCGTCACTTGATTGGGAAGATCTGCCATGTTTATGTTGATGATATTATCATCTGGTCTGATTCCATCGAGGAGCATACACAAAATATTGAGCTTGTTATTGAAGCACTCCGCAAAGCCAAGCTCTATTGTAATCCTTGCAAGTCCCAACTCTTTGCAACAGAAATCACTTTCTTAGGGCATGTTATCTCTGCCCAGGGAATCTTCGCAGATCCTAGAAAGGTGGAACGAATTGTGCAATGGCCTCAGCCGAGATCTGCTACCGATGTCAGAGGATTCCTTGGATTAGTTCGATATATTGCGACTTTCCTACCCAAGCTGGCAGAACATACATCTCATCTCACACCCTTAACTACCAAAGAGGCAGAGAAATCCTTTCCTATCTGGACTGATGCACACCAGCAATCATTCCAGGCCATAAAAAACATTGTGATTAGTCGTGACTGTCTCACTGTTATTGACTATGAGGACTCTACGAAGACAATCTATGTCACCACAGATGCTAGTGATCGCCGCACTGGTGCTGTCCTGAGTTTTGGAGAGACTTGGGAAACTGCTCGTCCAGTTGCCTTCGACTCATATCAGTTGAATGCAGCGGAAAAAAATTATCCTGTCCATGAGAAGGAACTCCTTGCTATAGTGAAGGCACTGAAGAAATGGAGGAGCTCATTACTCAATGTCCATTTCAAGGTTATGACAGATCATCGTACCTTGGAATACTTCCAGGCTCAGAAGGATATGTCTCGCCGACAGTCCCGCTGGTCCATGTATATGGCTGACTTTGACTATGAAATCCACTATGTCAAAGGGGAAGATAACTGTGTTGCAGATGCTCTGTCTCGTCTGCCCAACCTCGAGGATGAAAGTTCAGGATTGACACCTCTGGTTGCAGCTGTACTGCTCTCACAGACACACCTACCTCAGAGAGATCGAATTCCTGCTGCTGCAGGTACTCTCAATATATCTGCTGATGAAGAATTTCTACGTCGGATCTCTGCCGCGTATGATACAGATGAATTCACTAAGCAGCTTGAGGCTGGTATCACAGCTGGAAGCATCTCAGGTGTTCACAGAAGCCCTGGCCAGAACCTAGTATATATTGGTGACCGGCTAGTCATTCCTAAGGATCCTGCAGTACGGGAACTTCTCTATCATCTGGCCCATGACTCTCTTGGACATTTTGGGTTCACAAAGAGTTATGCTGCCCTGAGAAATTCATTCTATTGGCCCAACATGAGGCGTGATCTTGAGGATGCATATATTCCCTCATGTGTTGACTGCCAGCGAAACAAAAGTCGAACAAAGAAACCTGTTGGGCCTTTACATCCACTTCCAGTCCCAGATGGCCGATTTGAAAATGTTGCATTGGACTTCATTGGGCCCTTACCTACTGATGAAGGTTTTGACATGATCCTGACTATGACCGACCTTATGGGTGCAGATGTACAGATTGCCGCTGTACACTCTGATGATACTGCAGAACAGACTGCACTGATCTTATTCAACGAGTGGTACTGTGAGAATGGGTTAATGAAAAACCTAATCTCTGACCGGGACAAGGCATTCACATCCAAACTCTGGGAAGCCTTGCACAAGCTTACTGGAGTAAAGCTAAAGATGTCTACATCTTACCATCCAGAAACAGATGGAGGCAGTGAACGCACCAATAAAACAGTTGTCCAGGCTATCCGCTACCATGTAGACCGAAATCAGAAGGGATGGCGTGCCTCACTACCACGAGTTCGCTTTGCCATAATGAATTCACTCAATGCATCCACTGGATTTTCACCATTCCAGTTGAAATCTGGTCATTCACCTCGGATTATTCCAGCCCTTACACCTGCCATTGGTGGAGAGACTGTAGAGGAGTTGGATGCTCGGTCACTCATTGAACAGCTTGAGTTGGATGTACAAACAGCTCAGGACAGCTTGTCAGCTGCTAAAGTCAGACAGGCCTATCATGCAAATATGCATCGGACAGCTGAAGATGTATACCAAATTGGTGACCGAGTTATGCTCTCAACCACGAATCGACGTCGTGATTACAAGCGGGCCGGTGCTAAACGAGTAGCCAAATTCATGCCTCGAGATGATGGTCCATATGAAGTGGTCAAGGCCTTTCCAGAGCGCTCTGAATACACCTTGAAACTTCCCAACAACCCTCAACTGTTCCCAGGATTCCATGCTCATCTATTGAAACGCCACATCCCTAATGACCCTATACTGTTCCCAACTCGTGAACCAGCCCGTCCAGGTCCAGTCATTACGCCTGATGGTGCAGTTGAATGGACAGTTGAGAAGATAGTGGATGAGCGGAGACGTGGGCGTGGCAAGCAATACTTGGTGCGCTGGGAAGGATATGGCGCAGAATTCGATGAGTGGGTCCCTGGCCGAGAGATGCAGGATACAACTGCACTTGATGTGTGGGAGGAAGAGGAAGAAGAATTGTAACTGATTCAAATTTTTTGAAGTGGGGGAGAGTGTAAGTCTGGCACTTACAACAGTTGATGAAACCCGGTCCAATTATTACTAACCATCTTTGATGGATGATCCCAGTATTTAAACCTTTCATATCACATGTTCTTCTTTATCTTGTCTTTCACTTACACTACGACAATCTAGGTTACTATTTCTTTTCATGTATTCCTATCTTGTCTTTCACTTACACTACGACAATCTAGATCATTGTTCTTGTCTTTCTGTCTGAATCAGTGAGGACGCATCGCCGGCGTCCTTTCATTAGAGTGGTTTCAGCTTGTAGAAATTTCCTTGTGGGGTCGCCGGCTTTGCCACCACCATAGTACTCTGCCCCTGCAGCATCATTCATGATGTTCATTCTCTATGGGCATTCCAGAATTCACTGTTCCTTAGAGGCTTTGTCACTGCCAGCAAATTTTGGACTCAATAAGTGGTGCCACTGTAAGAATTCTGCGACTCCCCTAATACTCTATCAGGCGCATCCCATTATGCCAACTTGTGTAGCTGATTTTCTATCACCCATCCTCTCCTCCTGTTTCTTCCTTACTATAAGTCATGTGATGGATAGTGTAAGCCAACTGCAGGCAGTTGACTTACACAATCCAGGTCATGGCACCTACCCTGCCCTAATATAGAAACCCATCAGATGGTGTGACCACATGTCTCCCTGGGTACTGATGGGTATTAAAATAGGTGATACAGTGCATCCAGCCGTAAAACCCTCCCATAAAGCTCCAAGAAATGACTTGGAGTTCTTCCCTGGAGCCGGACGCTAGCCGGCCGTTGCCGCCTGTCCCAATTGGGACACTTTCGCCTGCATCCTAATACGGCAGCTTCGTTATGAACTTGGCAGGTACCGGGTGTGCCGTTGCTGTTGTCACACGGCTTGACACCGTGTCACACATTCTCTCCCGCCTTGCTCCCGCCAGCTCCGCCGCTTCGACACGCTCCTGGCCCCTTGCCCACATGCATTCTATGTCTTGTGTGACCATCACAGCTCCCTACTGCCACCACTACCAGCTTCAACGTGCGCAAAACACATAGAATTACAATTATATGCTGCAATAAATTCCTTTTCGCACACCATGTGACGCGTCTTCTGTGTGTTTTACCTCCTTGTGAAGAGCTTCTCGTAAAATTCTTGTCTTTTTCTGGGGAGACGGGCATGACATGTCGGCGCGGGCGCACTGATGCCGAGGCGACACCCACAGTTTAGCCGATGGACATCCCCATCCAGCATCTTGTGTCTCTTCCGTCCCTTCATGCAAAACACAATGGCACGGGGTGGGCTTTCCAACAAGAGCGAGGTCAATTATGGCCGTCCCAGAACCGGTCAGGGTACAAAGTCAGTCATAATTCCCGTTAACCGGAGCCGTGCACAACGTGCTGCAGCGCAGAGGGCCTACAATGAAACCATTGCAGGTATGTATGTATTAAAACCTCGTCTATTATATATATCTAATACATTCCAGGGCTCTCTTTCGTGCAGCGTGAAGAGATGCTAGAGCTTGATGGCGACACAGAAATGCCTTGCGCATACTCCGAGGATGACTGGTACCAGCTCGGGGGACCGAACAACGACGACTGGGAGGAAGTTCCGCTCGGCACCGGCATACACATGTTTCCACGTGGTGAAGAGGGCGTGCTTCAAAGCCATGCTGGTGGTGAAGCCATAATGCACCAAATTATGGAAGGGATGAGGCCCGGGTGTGTTATTGTTTTATTTCTCTTCATTCCTCACTCAACTAGCACAGCCGCGGGGCCCCCGTACACGATCATATCGTGTACAGAAACAGGTGGATGCTTGGGAGTCGCAGCTCCCCCTGCTTGTGGATGCCTACCTTCAGTACAAGAACATCGGTGCCACAAAAACGGAGGAGCATTGGCCACTCAATGTTGTCAGCTTTGAAGGTGCGTATTTAATCTCCTCGCAGATTGAAGTCTCACACATCTGTCAGAATCCGGCTACCGACTCTTTGCACACCATCCGAACACTGTACGCTCGAACCAGACCCTCCTTCAGCAAGGGTATCTTGGTGGCTCCCCTGAGAAGCCCGCCATCGCCTTCTCAATCCGTACCTTCGAAATCTACCGCCAGATCCATCGTGTTTGCCCTCGTTACACTATCAACTCGTTAGCGAAGACTCTTAGCTATTTGCACAAGGTATGTGGTATTCCAGTGTGACCACGTTGAAGCTCACAGATCTGCAGGTGCCTCGCAAATTGTATCTGGCAGAGCAGCTTACAACTGCGTACAATGCGTACCTCTCAATCTTGCGAGAGGTCGAGCACCGTGTGCAGCGGGCCCTGGGCCGCAATGAATCATGGGACTCGCAGAATGTCTGCCCACCGTGCTTTTACAAGCTAGAAAAGGAGGTCCGGCTCAAACTGCCCTGGCTTGGCTCCCTGGATGGGAATAATTCACTTAAGCTTGTCTACAGCACCTTCCGTGCAGGTCATCCCCGCTTCGATAACCGCAAATCAATGTCCTTTCGCTGGCTTACCCCATCCCAAGTGGACAAGTACATGGATGAGGTCAAGAACTCGAAGAAAGTACGCTAACCTTCCATGACTGATTATGTGTGGTCTAATCTTTTTGAATTAGAAGTCAATGGCTACTTCGGCCGCTATGTTCGCAGTTCGCAAGTCCCTAGCTGTTCCTCCTGTCCCCACCACGTCCTCTGCTGTATTGCCATCCATTCCGACCCCAACACAACCCACAAGCGCTGCGCCTGCACCTGATCTAGGCAGTGCACCCGCATCCGGTGCCTCGGCCGAACCGGAGACTGACAATTTCCCCGATGGACCCGCTGAAGTTCCTGATGACGGCACCCCCGACAGCAACGTCGCCTGGCTCAATCTCAATGAGCTCGACTCAGATGGGGCCAAGGAGCTTGAAAAATGCATCAACTCGCGCGTCGAGCGCTGGAAGGCTGCAGGCCCTGAGGCACGTAAGAAAATGTTCGCCCTCTTCGCAATCTCGGGCATTTTCATTTCAGTATGTCGCCATGGCCATGTGCTCGTGATGTGCGACATGATTTGCAGTGGAGAGTTGTAAGCCGCATTTCCCCTTTCAGTTCCGCACTATCTCAATGATTCGTCGCAGAATGAAATATCCACTAGCAATTGTCGCGAAGCTCTTCAAGTTATATGGCGCAGACGCAGGCATTGGATATGACATTATGTGTGCCTTCATCAAGACACTTCTCTGTAGCTCCTTGGGCGCCAAGACCGTCGGCCTGTGTATGCGCCGCATCGTCCCTGCATTCCACGGACACGCGCACAACTGAATGTGTCAAATTGGTTGGCACCCCATGTACGTGGAAGGTGCGGGCTTAGAAGATTTTGAAGAGTGCGAACACACTTTCTGTCCTTCAAATAACCTTGCAAGCTGTACACGACTGGCAACCCCCTTCCATCGGCAGCAACAAATTGATGAGCATTTCTACTTCCATGACTTGGACAAGCACACCGCATCAGGTACGTCTTCTGTACATCCTTTGACTCGCTCCCTCTGATCCGTTTCGCAGGCAACTTCATCTTTCAAAATTACCGCCAAGCCGTAGAAAAAATTACTGCTAACTCATTAAAGCTACGGATACTCGAGGATGAACTACATACCACGGCGGCTGATTATGAGCGGGATCTCAACGACGAGGGCGCCCACCTCGAGTCCCTGTTACGTGAACCCCCGGAGGTCCAGACGACGGCTGACTATATTGAGCTCTTGAATAAGCTTCAGATGGCCACGTAGGAGACAAACTCTATGAATTATCTTCTTTTCTGACCTTCTGCTTATCCAGCGACTCTTCTGACACTGCCAAAAAGGACTTCGACAACCTCGACTATCTCATCACGGTCAAGGGTGTACACGGGAAGGCACTCACAGCCATTAAAACACGGCACCGAACAACCCACACTCCTCTCCTTCACGTCGAGGAACAGGTAGCTCTCTTTGAGGAGGAACACGGGTACATAGTGCGGTGGACGACAGACTCGCAGGAGTACAACGACGCACTGGTTCTCATGAATGAGCGCCGCTACCGCTGAGCACTGGATAGCCCTGAGCGTCTAGTTGTCCAACGGCTTCTCGAACTTACCAAGCTCTCGATGAGCGGTGTCGGTATGTTTTAGTCTGACTGTCACAATGGAACCGCTGACAGCTACCTTCAGCGTACAAGTTGCGGGAGAAAATTGGCAGAGCGTTGAAGACCCGGGCTGATGCGGTCCAGCGTGCTCTGATTGAGTACAACACGGCTGCTGACACGCTGAATCCTCCGCAGGATCAGCTTGTGTGGGCCGAAGTTATCCAGACTGTCTCCCTCGCCGAGTTTGATTTACTCCGTGATACACGCACCAACATTCGGCGGCTCCCGTGGACTCAGCCTGCGCGCCGTGATGTGGCACGGCTGTATTTCGGCATCAAACGTGCCAAAGAGGAAATCCAGCGGCTTAATGTTGAGATTACCCGCCTTATTACCTTCACAATTGATGAGCACATCAATTTCTACAGGGCCATCGTCGACACATACATGACGGTCCCCCACTTGGCGCACGAACTCTCTGTCCGATGGCAATACCAGGCCCGCATCAACAATTCTGTTATCCAGCGGCTTGTCAAAGCAAGCCGATTACTAGGCTTCACAGGCAGCCTTTTCCCCGGAAAACGCATTGGTCGCGACCCCAGCATCAACCCCTTGTATTCCCTCCCTCCGTGGGCAACAGATATGCTCGGACTTAGCCAGGTTGTCGTTGAGTACGAGGAGGAGAATGATTATGCTGATACTGCCAGGGAATTGGATGGCTTGGACACAGACCAGATGATACAGCTAATGGAAAGCCTAGAGATAGATAGTATAGATATTGCGTAATCTTATGTCACGAGTTTTCCTCACAAACATTGAAATGCGAGTGATACGGGAGAAATCGGGTTCAATTTGGGAGGATCGGAAGTGTCTTCCCATTGGTTGGAGAAGTCGGGCCGAGCTCGGTGTCTTCTTTTGAACACCGGATTCTCTGACAAAATTCAATCGTCTGGTGGCATTATTGCTTATTTCCCTCCCGAGCTATCCATAAAGGACCTCTATACAACTAAAAGCGTTAATCAAGAAGACGGCATGAATTGGGCTGCTCCCGATTATTATATTTCCCAATTACCAAATCTGCCCGCCAAAACTGGATTCCAAAACCAACCATTGCCGTTTCTGAATGTCCTACATACCCTAAATTCTTGCAAAAATTCTCAAAGAGGTCACTGAGACCATATATCCAACATATGTCAAGATCCAGCCAGGGGGGACTAGTTGAATATGAATTTGAGGGAGAGAATGAGTTGAACTCAGACTGAAACGGGTAAAGCTGCTGCAATTAGCGTCAGCTTAGCCCTCATTTCGTGTCCAATTTCCGTTCTGAGGCCTCTGGACACTAAAGACCCCAGTTCTTTCGATACAAAAGACTTCTATAACACTGCCCAATGTATGTTATCAAGTCTACTACATGATATATATACCTACACTAGGTCCCAATAATGGGCAAAAGTGCGAAAGTGCGAAAAAGTGTTGAAATTTCAAACATGGATTCACAGTCTGGAAACATAAAAAAACTGTACAATATGGTTAGAAAATGAGTTCCCCAGAGTTTGAAGCCAACCGGTGATCACATAAGTCCGGGGTAAGCATGAACATTATTTCATACCTGGGCAAGAAACAAGTGCTATAATTGCCATCTAATGTTGGAATTTTTTTTTTCAAAGCCTTAAGGTAGCACATACATAGCTGAGCCCAAAGATTAGTACCAGGATGCCGAGGTAGTTACCATGAGCTTCATTAGTGTTCCACTGCTCTTTGGGTGCAAACATCATAGATAAAATTGCGACACGTGTAATACCTTCCCAGAAAGTCTGGACAGATAGTTGGAAATCAATTGTAGTCAAATTACGCATCTCGTCTCGGTGGATCACAGCGAGGTTAAAAAATACAGTAGTGTCGAAGTGGTCGATCCCAATTGGGATATTTGATCGGATGACCAATCACTGCGAGACTTCTGTCTCTTCACTGCGAGACTCCTGTCTCTCTTTCTTCTCAACGGCCATGTCCACCACCCAACCACTGAATCCTTCTCCACTCTTCGATTGGGGTGTGCCTGGTGTTCCAGTCCCCCTTCCCCCCTCTTGGAACCCTATTTCTCCAGAGATCCTGGCCTCCACCGAGTTCAAATTTGAGCCCATTGGCGCATACAATATTTGCCGTTACCTTGGAGCAAAGATGCCCGACTTCAATCGCCAGCGCCACAGATACCTCTCTTCCAATGTGGCATGGCTGGCCTCGGGTTCCAGCGGGAATAATCGCCATCTCAGTTTCCCCAATGCGTTCTTCCCGGAGTTCCACGACATTTACGACACGCTTCCTAAAGGAGAGCCTGGGCAACTTGCGAGAAAGGAGTGGGCAGAGAGGGTTTGCCGCGTTATATGGGATTTGGTGCGTAACATGGTCTACAACATTGTTTTTGATTATACTGATATTCTCTGATAACAACCTAGGCGACGAAGTATGACCGTACGACGGCAGGCACCACATTCATCGTCCACGTTGCTGGCACCACGGTTCCTGGTGCACCGCTTGCTCCTGAACGGCTGAAGGCCAATGTATACCTCCCGCCCCACTTCCTTGCGGACCACCCCCGAAGTGCATCCCGCCATCGCCTTCCTTGTTCAAACCGTCATTGAACAGATCAGGATTCCAACGGCATCTGACTGGAGAAGGAAGGCGCTACAGCTTTGGAGCCTCAATCAAAGTGGGCGTGTCGGGGCAGTGACGTTGCGGACAGCGTTAATCCCAGCTGCTGTCAACGAGCGCTCCTCACAGTACATCTTCCCCGGACGCCCCTGGGGCCAGCTCACACTACCAGCTCCCACTCCTGGCCCTGCCCAGCCCGGACTCGTCCCCGACAACGAGGATGATCTCGCGATCTTTGACATTGATGACATCATGCGGGACGAGGACTTGATCGAGGCGATAATGCGCGCAGATTGGGCTGAGGCGGAAAACAGGGAGCTCTGTGCCACCGTTTCATCTCTGCAGGTTCATGTAGCGACGATGCAGAGCGACTTCCAGGATTGCGAGCGAGTGAGTCGGGCAGAGTTGGAACTCATGACCGTGCAAGTGTTACGACTCGAAAACGATCTCTGCGTGGCTAGAGGTGAGCTTAATTAGTCTGCAATAATATATTTCTAACATTTATTATGCAGTTTCCCTACCTTCGCGCGCACCATCGACTCCTAGCCGTCGCCTGCCCCCTGCATATGTCCTCGCCTCACCCGCGCGTCTGGGTTCCCTGTTGCCAGCCCTCGGCTTCACCCAGCCCCTCACATCTTCTTGGCGAGGAGATTCCTCTGATGTGAGCCCCGCGACCGTCGTAACACCGAACACTGACAAGTTCTTGGAGTTCCATGGGTTGATAGAGCTGTCCCCAACTGTCTCGCTTATTATGAGGTATGTTACTGCAGTGGAATGGAAAGCAGAGGGGGCTAGGCTACCTGAGCTCTCGACCGCGCTGGCTGACGGCCTTGTAAAGGCGATGGATGAAGATCGCCGCCGCTCACTGTAATATTTCCTTTTCATCTACTTACTTCACGAATATATGAATTTATGCGACACGGAAAAGATCCAACGGAGAGGAGGGCAGACACAAGACAGGCGGAAAAATCCGATGGAAGGAGGGTGGACGCAAGCGGGTGGGAAAATTCGACGGAAAGGAGTGCGCGCCATCGAATCCTAGCCATCACCCACCCCCCGGATATGCATTCGCCTCACCCACGCCTCTGGGTTTGTAAAGGCGATGGACGAGGATCGCCGCCGCTGGCTGTAAAATTCCTGTTTCATCTACTTACTTCACGAATACATGAATTGATGCGACATGGAAAAAATCCGACGGAAAGGGGGGCGGACACAAAGCAGGTGGAAAGTCCAACGGACAAGAGGGCGGGCAGAAATATTAGACGGAAAGGAGAACAGGACTCTGGACACGAGAGGGTCAGTCCATCTCTCATTTCCATCATCGTTCCCTGCAATGGTGAAGACCATAGCCGCCATCAGCGCCCCGCGCAACCACCAATCTCCTGCCGAACCCCGTGCCCCTCTCACCGCCGAAGAGAAGAAAGAAAAACGCGAGGCGACAAAGGAGACCCAAGAGAAGATCGATGAAGAAGTTGGTGAGACACGTTATACAGTTCTGTTGAAAGCGTGTTGTTAAATTTATTTAATGCATAGGAAACTGGTTTGCAGCGACTCAAGCGAAGGCCATCAAACTCGGCTTGCGATTCGATAAGAAACCGCGGTATTTCCTCGACATATTTTTTCAAGGTGGTGCGCATATGGTGAACCACCAGGAAAAAGTTAATGCATATAACATGTTCAAATGGGACAAAGCAAATCAACTTCGTGAAGGTATGTGCTTGATGGATGGACAACATGTTACTGACTTGTGTCTAGAGGGTACAAAGGGGAAGGCAGCTCCCGCACTCCATGACGACTACCATGAAGAGTACAACACTCTCACTGAGGAGGAGAAGTTGAACCTTGTTGAGAGGTACGTGCAGATGTCCATCTGCTCAACACAACACTGACACGACCTTCTCAAGATTCACCGAGGCCAAGGCCGACCTTCCCAAGATACGACGGGACACGCCGCGTGCGTGTATACGCGATCTTTCCAACACTGTCCGCAATATTCAAATGATGGTATGTATTGACCCTTCTGCATCGGCGTGTGCTGATATGTATGCCAGCTCCACGGGGTCAGTTACCGTGTTGGTGCTGAGGCGATGCTCTGCATCGTGTGCAACACCCCGGACTTCTATATGGCTCCGCAATGGTACTTTACCAGCCCGGAGTTCGAGAGGTACATGCCTCTCGCTGTACGCCGTCACTGGGACACGGGTGAGGTAGGTACTAGGCTTGAGGCATTTTCCCTAGCCGGTCTCGATACGATGAGTACATGCTTACCTTGCCCTTTTCTGTGAGCTGTTGCTTACCATCTACCATTGCAAATCTTCTTCGCACGGGCAAGCAGAAGATCGATTTTTTGAGGGGGGAGATACGGGACTACGTGTTGAGAGGACTTGGTGCGTGTCTGCACGTCTGATCTTTCTTTTAACACCTCCTGATCCTTGCACAGTTAAAATTACTGAGAAATCCGACATCCGCATGGACTACAAGTTCTACGAGGAGTTCCTCGTCGTCAAATACGGTGTTGATCTCCAGGGATGGCCTGCCGAGCACTTTGTCAGCCCGAGCGAGCTTAGCTCGTACCTGGCGGTGCTCACTACCCTCTGTGATGCTCTCAAGGACGGTAAATGCGAGTGGGTGAAGTTGGGTAAGGCCGCGCACAAGGCACGCATCACCAAGTGGAAGGCAGATGTTGCCTCTGGCGAGGTTGTTGCGAGGTCGCGCACTACGCGTTCTGACTGTGGCAAGAAGCGTGATGCCACCACAATGGAGGAGGATGACCCTGACGAGGGTGAAAGCCCTGGGAACGAGGACAGCATCAATAGGACACCGACTACCAGCACCACCCCCATCATTGAGGAGCCTGACGAGTCCGCTACTCTTGCAGCTGTTTCCCAGGCCGGCCCCGCTCCCAAACGTCGTAAGACCACCGCCTCGACTGCCGCCTCCACCACCGGTCCCAAGAAGTCCGCTGCTAAGAAGACTTGTGCCAAAGCTGTACCAGCACCCGACGAGGCCAACAAGGAGAACACCCGTAGGGATGGGCAGAGGAAGCATGGTGAGAGGGATGATGATGTGACACGTGCAGCGATTGCAAAGGTCAAGAGTCGGCCTGGTCCGAAGAGTCGCACCATCATCTCAGATGATGAGGACGCTGACGAGACTCCTGCAGCGACACCTGCGCATTTGCTTCCCGCTGTCTTCGTTCCCATCGACCCCGCCCTCGTTGATGCTGCTGCGTAGTTCTTTTTTATATATAGAAATCATATGTCCTTCACGTCGCTCATCTATAAATTTTATCCGTGTTTCCATTCATAATAAGGGTATTAAACATTGTGACCTATTGAGAAGGTTGTTATAAATGGCTTTAGTCGCTGTACTAGACGGCGGGGACGCGTCGGCGATGATTGTGACAGCAGCGACGGTGTGTGACAGTTGTTCCGTGTCCATCACAATAGTACCATATTAGGACGCAGGCCGAGGTGTCCCAATTGGGAGAGGCGGCAACAGCCGGCCAGCGTTCGGCTCCAGGGAGGAGGTCTAAGTCATTTTCTGGAGCTTTATGGGAGGGTTTTACGGCTGGATGCACTGTATCACCTATTTTAATACCCATCAGTACCCGGGGAGACATGTGGTTACACCATCTGATGGGTTTCTATATTAGGGCAGGGTAGGTGGTCATGGGGTTCAAGCAGTGACAGCTACATAAATAGTGGTAAATACTATCTTCCTCTATGCCTGCAACTACCTTGTCCACAGCTATGTCTGAGGGTTTTAGCCTGCACATCTACTCTGTGCCAGCTTTACTCTGATAATGATTTAGGTTGATGGTGCTTGATACTATTCACAACATATTCAAACAGCTGGAGATCTGTAAGCATTGTAAGGATCATTTCCTCACTGGTAGACACAGAATAATGAGCCCCCAAAATAGAGTAACACAACAATCTAACATACCTCACAGGGTGTCCAAAATATGTCAGAGTAGCACTGGTGTGCACAGGGTCAATATGTCATACTTGAAGGATGTATATGGGATAGTGGGTGAAGCAGAGCTGAGAGAGGGACTACAAGTCAGTAATTGGAATTAAGAGTACAGCATACCTGACACCACACCTTTCGAGGTCTGGGTCTGTCCAGGAGGCTAAAGCTTACAGGGGATAAAATTTAGATCAAGGACCTGTAAGATAATATAGACATACCATTGCTTTTTGTTTGAAGTGCAGTCTGTGGTGCAGCAATATTCCAGACTTGGCTGAGGACCTATATATTAAACTCTGCTCAATGGGTGAAAGAGTTAATCAAACACAGTGAGATCTCCCTTAAAATTTGGGATCATAGCCTTGCCTCAGGGCTCACTGCAGGATAGAAGACTTACCAGAATCAGTGAGAGTGTAGATAAAAAGATTGGGCAGCATCCCAGGCAAAGCACTGGCCAAATCCCTGTTGCCTGCTGCCAAAGCGGGATATGGGGACAAAAAAATAGGCTGCTGTCTGCTGCCAAAGCAGACTGCATCCAAGAGCAGGCCACATCTCTTTGCCTGCTGCCAAAGTGGGTAATTGGGACATAAAAATGAACTGCTGCCTGCTGTCAAAGCGGGCTGCATTCCAAAGCAGGCCACATCCTTGTTGTCTGCTGCCAAAGCAGGTATTAGGATATGACATGAAGTGCTGCCTGCTGCCAAAGCGGACTGCATCTCATCTTTCTACTGCCAAAGTAGGTGTTAAAGAGGAGGTCATGGCAGACGAGAACAAGAGGTATAGGATAACCATATGATAACCACAACACACCAGTTGACCAAATATCCTGATGTTTGGTAGACTCTTGATTGACAGGGAGCTTCTGTGCCCATATAGACGCTCTGAGTGATGACATTTATTGACTTTTGAGGTAAGTGTTCTCATCCTTTTATAGGTTGTTTGGTCACAATATCCTTACAATATCCTGAGTCCAAATATGGTAGCCATCAGGCCTCAGAATATTGCAAATATATACTTGGGATATTAGCTAATATACTGAGCATATCCTGACCTTGCATATTGTGGGTATTTCTTTGGGACATATGAAATATACCGAGTATATACAATCACAGGATATTGCAAATATATGCTGTGGATTTTTGTAATATACTTAGGATATACATACAATATACAGCCCAGTTATATTGCTCTATGCCTGCAGTGTCTACCCCACACTTCCCCAGGCACGCCTTCACCCATGTCCTCGTCTGACTCATCCTCGGCAAGCTCCTCCCCCATCACACCGTTCGCTCGCCACTCCGCTACCATGTCCGCTACACTCGACCGCTACCATGTCCGCTACACTCGAGGCACATTCATCGAAACCGCCCATCCTTCATGCGGGCGAGTGCACCCCCGCAATCATCCGCGAATTCGAACTCGCCTTCGACAACTATTGCACAATCAAGGACGTCGCCACCGAGAAACAGATGAAAACCCTGATTGGATGCTTTCGCGACCACCGTGTCACGGACCTGCTCAATGACCCCGACAAACACAAGAAATTTCTCGCAGGCACCGTCCCTGACTTCAGGACGCAGATCCGCGCCATCGTCCTACAGCCCGGCTGGGAGGACGACCACCGTATCACGATGTTGGCTCGTCATCACGCCCAGTCTGAATCGTTCTTCACTTTTGCTAACACCATTCGCTCGATGAACTCCCTCCTCATGAACACCATCTCCCATCTCTCCGAAACTTGCCTTCGCTCCCACCTCGAGTCCGCGATGCATCACGACCTATTCGACGATTACCGCGCTGACCCCATCGCCAAAGCTATCGATTCGGTGAAGCTCGCTGCTTGTCTCAACGAGGTCAAGCACATCGACGACGCCCGCCTCCGCGCCTTCCTTTGCATGAAGGCGGCGGTGGAGGAAGTCGAACGCAAGCTCACCAAACACGTTGCGCAGAATGACGGCAGTAACACCCCAAAATGTCCCCACTCCGACGGCCCCACAAACGGTGCTTCGACTGCCAACACTGGAGCAAAGAAGTGCCCGCCGCTCACAGAAGACGAACGAAAGATCCTTGACGCCAACCAAGGCTGTCGCCGTTGCCGCCTCCCCTTCCAGACCGACCACTGCAGCACGGACAAGACCTGTGATTTCCCGTCCACCAACCCCTATGTTCCTGTCACCCAGAAGACGGTCAACGCATATCGCAAGGGAAAAGGCAAGGAGAATATGCACGCCACCAACGCCGCCACTGTCGTCGCGCCCATCACCGCCATCCTCCCCAACATCGATGACCCGAACGATAGCAGTGGGACGTCAGATGGTGATCTATCTGGGCGCAACATGAGTTTCCCCCATAAGCTCGCCCACCTTTTCTGGAACTGTCTCATCGGCGGCCCTGCCGTCGACTTCCCTCTATCGATCCGTGGCCTTATTGGCCATGGTTCCCATCTAGTTCTGATTACCCCGGAACTCGTCGAACACCTCCACCGAGATCGTTGATGTCGCTATGTCCGATTCCGTTTCCTCCCAACGTAGGCTTACCGAATATGTCCACCTACAATGCACAAGTACCGATTCTCGCTGGACCTCAAATACTGTACGCGCTCTTGTTGCCCCTGGCCTCTGTGCCCCCATTATATTTGGACTCCCGTGGCTCGCACGTAACCGCATTGTAATTGACCACGCACTACGAACTGTAATTGATAAACATGTGAACTACAATTTGTTTAACCTCGCGCCCTTGCCTGCACCAAAACCACCGGTCGTCAAGCTCCGTGAACGGATGAAGACAACGAAAGCTGACCATCTTTCCATGGCCAAAGAACTCCTTGCGGTCTGTACGGTGCGCCGCGAACACCTTGAGCGCGAGGGTCTCTTCGAAGACTTCAAGCCTGTTGACGCCGCCGCTGCCGTCCGCGAACAGATCGAAGTCCTTACCGAGTGGGAAGCACTCCAGAAACGCGGTGACAACCTCAAACATGCCTACCGCCCCATCTTCAAGCCTATCCCCCATGTCAATAATCTCCCTACCGACGTCGAGTGCGAGATAAAAATGAAATCTGCATATACCTCTATTTCGAAGCGCTCCTACTCAAGTCCACACAAATATTGTGACGTGTGGAGCATACTCATCAAGAAGCATCTTGACGCTGGGCGCATTCGCCCCTCGAGTTCTTCGTTCGCCTCGCCTGCCTTTTTAATTCCAAAATCTGACTGCTCCGCACTCCCTCGTTGGGTGAACAATTTCCGCGAACTTAACGCGAACACGGTACACAATGTTTTTCCACTCCCACGCGTGGAGGACATTCTTGCCGATTGCGCGAAGGGCAAAATTTGGTCTACTATAGACTTTACTGACAGCTGTTTCCAGACGCGGCTACATCCAGATTTGGTGAAATACACTGCCGTCAACACACCACTGGGTCTTTACGAATGGCTCGTAATGCCGCAAGGTTTGTGAAACGCCTCGTCCATCCAACAATGACGAGTCACGGCAGCGCTTTGCGAACACATTGGGAAGATTTGCCACGTCTACCTGGATGACATTGTGATCTGGTCCAACAGTGTAGAAGAACACAAAGAGCATGTCCGCATAATCTTCGAATGCCTCAAGGCGAATGGTCTCTACTGCAACGAAACCAAGACAAAACTTTTCCAGCTTTCTATAAAATTCCTCGGTCATAAAGTCTCCCAGCTCGGTATTGAAGCCGACGACAGCAAAGTGGAGCGCATCCTGAATTGGCCAACTCCCAAATCTTCGACAAACGTTCACACATTCTTGGGAGTTGTACGCTACATCGCCCAATTTCTGCCGAATCTCGCGGCTCACACCGAGATCTTGCATCGCCTTACCACAAAGGCGGCCGACAAGTGCTTCCCTGGATGGGACCCCGTACACAAGGAAGCTTTCCACGCTATCAAGGACATTGTGGTCGGCCGCGACTGCCTCACGACCATTGACCACCAGAACATGGGAGACAACAAGATATTCGTCACTGCCGACACCAGCGACAGGCGTTCCGGCGTGGTACTCTCCTATGGCCCCACTTGGGAAACAGCGCACCCTGTGGCGTTCGATTCCATGACCTTCAAAGGTGCTGAGTTAAATTACCCAGTACACGAGAAGGAACTGCTCGCGATAATTTGCTCCCTCCGTCGCTGGCGCTCCAACCTAGTGGGTTCACCTGTATACGTCTACACAGACCACCATACGTTGGAGAATTTTAACACCCAACGCGATCTCTCACGGCGTCAAGCGTGCTGGATGGAATTCCTATCTCAGTTTGACTGCCGGATCGTCTACGTCAAAGGCCAGGATAACACTGTCGCTGATGTGCTATCTAGAACAGACTTCCAGGATAGTTCCAACGCAGAGAACATCGCGGTCTCGCCCTTTGACAACACCTCAGACTCTGCTGCGGTTGCCTCAGTCTCCTGTGCTGGAGACTCACCTTTCTTTGCAGCGCGATGCCTCGTGCGTACGCGGATTTGCACTCCCCCTGCAGATATACCAACTCCAATCTGTACCATCTTGAATATCACAGTCGACAGCTCCTTCGTTGATTCTATTCGAGACAGTTATATATCGGATCCCTGGTGTACCAAGCTTATCGCAATAACTCCCAGCTTCCCGGGGCTTGTTAACTCGAACGGTCTATGGTACATTGGTTCACGCTTGATCATTCCACGCTTTGGCACCATCCGTGAGAACCTGTACAGGTTAGCTCACGATTCCCTGGGCCATTTTGGCTTCGACAAAAGCTATAAGTCCTTATGCAACACATATTATTGGCCCAACATGAGGTGCAACCTCGAACAGGCTTACATACCTGGATGCCCGGAATGCCAAGCCAACAAGTCATGCACCACGACGAAAGCAGGCCCGCTTCACCCGCTCCTGATTCCCGATGCTCGATGCGACTCAGTTGCAATCAATTTTATTGGGCCCCTGCTCGAAGACGGCAGGTTTAACTGCATAGTAACAATGACGGACTGTATGGGTTCCGACGTGCAGCGCTCAAAGACGGCAGGTTTAACTGCATAGTAACAATGACGGACTGTATGGGTTCCGACGTGCAGCTCGTGCCAACGCGCACTAACATTTCGGCCGAGGATTTTACGCTCCTCTTCTTCGAAAACTGGTATTGTGAAAACGGGTGCCCACTCGAGATTGTCTCAGACTGAGACAAGCTATTTGTCTCCAGCTTTTGGAAAGCTCTCCATAAGCTCACCGGAGTCAAATTGAAGCTCTCGACAGCTTACCACCCAGAAACCGATGGTTCTTCTGAACACACCAACAAAACTGTGAATCAGTGTGTCCGCTACCACGTCTCACGGAACCAAACCGGCGGGGTACGTGCTCTGCGTCGCATGCGTTTTCATATCACTGCTGTGATTGAAATCTTTTACCCATAGAAAACTGGCCTAGAAGTGTGTTGTTCACTTTCCTTACCCAACTTTTACTTGAGAAGAAATGAAGGAAAAATCCAATGTATTTTCTTTTGACTTTCTGAAAGAAAAAGATGAAATCTTTCCTGCGGAAAACCTTCTGGCAAAATCTAGAATCTTTCCTGGATTTTTCTCTGGGAAAAAGACAGAATTTTACCTTGGGAAAAAGTTGTAAACAAAGAAGCTTCCTTTGTTCTTTGTAGTTTCCTTAGGAAAAAGATAGTCTTTTTCCCGGAGAAAAATCTGGGAAAGAGCCTAGATCTTTCCAGAAGGTTTTCCACAGGAAAAATCTTATCTTTTTCTTTCAGAAAGTACAAAGGAAATACATTGGATTTGTCCTTCCTTTCTTCTCAAGTAAAAGTTGGGCAGGGAAACTGCACAACATACTTCTAGGCCAGTTTTCTGCAAGTAAAAGATTTCAGTCACAGCAGTGTATCATGAACACGGTAAATGCCTCCACTGGCTATTCGCCATTTCAGCTGCGTACCGGCCGTTCGCCATGCTTGCTCCCTCCTCTCGCCCCTTGAGAAGTCGCCTCCAAATTACCGGCCGACAAACTTGCGGCCGATATCATTTCGCAACTGGAAACCGACGTCCAGGAAGCGCAGGACAACCTCCTCACGGCAAAATTCAGCCAAGCAGAACAGGCGAACAAAACCCACGGTCCCGATCCCAATTACCAAATCGGTCAGCGCGTCAAGCTCTCCATGTCCAACCGCAGAGGCATGTACGTACGCAGTGGCGAAAAGGGCGAACTTCGTGTTGCCAAGTACATGCCGTGGTTCGACGGCCCATTCATCATCACAGCCGTACATAAGGAATGCTCGACCGTCACCCTTGACATGGCTTTGCAACTGGGTGTTTTCCCGGTCTTCCACACCTCGGAGATTGAGCCTTACGTGGAAAACGACGACAACCTTTTCCCCGGCCGCAAACTGGACCACCCGGGACCGATTTTAACTCACCTAGGTGAAGGATTTGAAGTTGCGGACATTATCGACCAGCGCTGACGCGGCCGCGGCTTCCAATATCTTGTTCGCTGGGCCGGGCACGGCTCCGAAGATCCTCGATGGCTTCCAGGGCGCGAAGTCGTGCATTTTGACGCGCTACACGACTGGCTCAACTCGAAAGCCGCTCAAGCCGGCTTGATTGCTTCCGTCGCGCACACCGACGCGCTACGCCAATGGCTCGACATGATAGTGCTGGACAACGCAGTGCCGGCTGGCAAACCTTTCTTCTCCCCGCAGCCGGTGGATCAGCCCTACGTGGCCTGACCTTGATGTCGCGACATATCCACTGGGTATGCATTTGTTCCGGCTTACTTACCTTACCTTTCTCTCTCTGGTTGATCGCGAGGTACTGGCTGACCCACAGACATTTTCAAAGATGGGGAGGATGTAAACGGGCTCTCGCGACTGACATCACATCACATGTTTACTCATCACGCGTGCTCGTCACACTAGCTAGCTCTCTTCCTCTCACTTCATCTTCCCATCCCTTTGTACCTCTGTACGCTTCTTTCCTGTATCTACCGACAGGTCTTATTGTCTTTCTGTGTGATATTCTTCTTGATTGGAACTCTAGTGAGTCAGGCTTCCAGTGTTTCCCGTTTATCCGTCTTCTTTCTTTTTGTCTCGTACTTGACTTCTCTTCTTCATCCGCATTTGGACATCCTCTTATTGTTATGCTCATGGTCACATTACCATTATCATATTTAGGATTACAATAACGGACTTTATTATATATACACTTAAGTTATGTCCTGTACTTCAGTTTGATTATTAACGTAGCTTGACTTCCTCTTGCTCTTAGTCGCTTTCCAGTTTACCTTCCGGTCCTCACCTATCGACTTCTTAGCTGCCGGCTCAGGTAGTACGCACACCCTTACCTTCTGTGGTGTCTGCGCTCCACTTACTTTATTTCCGAACGTTCCGATCATCCGGTCTCCGGTTCCGTCCTCCGTCCGGAACCTTCGGACCTTGTCCCTCCAACTTCGGCTCGGTATATAACAACATGCCAGAATACACACACTAAAAGGACAATAGAAGAGAGAGCAGGCAGGGACTGAGTGTGATTCAAATTTGGTGGGAATGATGACATCATTGTTTCCCCCTGGGGGAAATGATGTCATAATCATTCTGATTCATTCTGGGCACAGACACACTGGTTGAGCATTTTGAATTTTTCAGTGAAAATATTGGAGAAAAGCTTCTTTTATTTTGCACTTTTTTTTTCACTGAAAAAGTAGATGAAACATGTAACAGTTTTTCAGCACTTTACAATTTTATTTCAAAAATTTTACCTTGCAATCAAAAAGTCCTGAAAATGTTTTAAAATTTTCACTTCCTTTTTCAGTGAAAAAAGTGTGAAAAATTAAGGAAGTTTTTCACCCATATTTTCACTGAAAAACTTGAAATGTTAAACCAGTGACAGCAACAGAATTTGGATATTTGGATATTTCTATAGGCCCTAGTACCTCCTAAGACTATTCTTTCAGGTTTTTGGCTTGATCTCTCCACACCTGATAATCCCATATAATAGTACTAATTAGAAGGGCACAGCCTATGCTGTGCCCCTTCTAATTAGAAGCGATACGAGCAATCCCCACATGCTGCAGAATATGCTGCAGATTCAGTCAGATATGCTGCAACTATTCTGCAGCATATTGGCCCTGAGGGACTTGAAACTTATTTTGCACCCGTATTATATAAGCTGGGTGGGCCTCGGCGCGTCCTGCCATCCAAAAAAGGGAATTACCAGGGAAAATCGAAGAAAATACAATTAAAAAAGGAAGAGAATATATCTACTCATCCAGCCAGTCACGGCTCATTGGTGTCCTCCCACTTGTCACTGCTCCCCTCCTCGCCATCTACATCCATCGCACCCGCCTCCCTTGTGGCCCGCTCGCGAAGCTCCCGCAACCGCTCCCGTATTTACCTGTGCTCTATGACTACCCCGCACCTCAGCAATCCTGTGAACCCCGCGGTCGCCGCAAGCTTGTGGAACCAGCACATGTGGCCGGCGTCAAAACACCCCCAGCGGCCTCAGTAGACGCAGATCTGGACGGCCATTAGCACGTCCGCATCCACCTCCGCTGTCTTCTGGAGGAACATGTTCTCGTCGCGAATCCACGTTACAACGCGGGGGATCTCGACGTTGAGGTGTTTTATCTCCTCCTGCACGCGTAGGATTCGGAAGTACCGATCCATCGCCAGCCGATACGCGGGGCGCGTCCACGGCCGCGACTGGATCTTTGCACGTGTGTCTCGCACAATGTCGAAATCCGCGAGGAACGCATATTTGACAACTTGCTCCCACGCAAGCGCGGGCATCGGCAGGTCGAGGACAACGGCGGCGACATTGTAGTGCTCAATAGCACTCGTCATGGTCTTCGAGCGCGCCTGGAGCGCTTTCGCGATGTGTTTCCGCATCTTGTAGCCTGTAGACACAATTAGCAAGAGCCACAAATATTGAATTTGCATGTACCTGTCTGTGACTGATTCAGCTTTGTTAGCTCGAAGATCTGCTCGATGATCAAGAGCTCCAGTGCGTTGAGGGCGAGCTGGTACCGGCGACTCTTGACCGCGCCCACCGTCGCAACCCACTTCGGTGACGTGGTGGTCCAACGCTCAATGATCTCCAGCGCCGCCTCCAACTCCGGCACGCCCTCCAAGCACCCGTAGCCGTAGACCCAATGCATAGGGACCTGATAGTGGTCAGCGTCACTAATGCAATGTTTCGTGGTAGTTGTCTGCCATGGGAACCTCTCTCAAAGCAGCCACAGGTGGCACACCGGTGAAACGATGCTACTCGGAGTGTGGTGGAATGATAACTATGAAGCTGAGATAAAGGTCTAAACCAATATAACCAACTAAACAATCAATCAAACAACAACTCCTCCTCTTTATGAGTAATGATAATCGTGGGTGTTCGGGGGTAAAGACCAAGTATTAGGTCAATAGATCGTTTACTGTTCAGAGAACAGGGGAGTGGGATAGACAAGGGTTGTGAAACCAAAGTCGAGCAATACGCGCTATGCAGCGTCCTTCGCACCTGCGTCCGCGCCCATCTCCTTCAGCGCGCTGCCCCCGCCCACGCCCACATCCTTGGGAGCGCTGGGAGCGCCGCTGCCACTGCTCACTGCGTCCTTCACGCCCCCGTTCGCACCCGCGCCCACGTCACCACCCATGTCCTTCGCCCCGACCCCAAGAGCATGGGCTGCTGCCTCACGGTGGGCGTGCATAGCGATGCGCGAATCCACGTTGGCAGTCAGCAACATCTCCAGGCCCCCTCCATGCCTCGGTGGCTCGGATCGCGACAGCAGGGACGGCGACAGCGGTGGCAGTGGTGGGTACGAAAACGTGTCGGGCGGAACAGCTGTCGAGCCCTCCCCGCCCCCCTCGCTATACTCGTCCGGGTCGTCCTCATTCGCGCCCGGATTGTCCTCCATTTCCTGTCGCTCTTGCTCTGTCATCCCATCCTCGTCTTCAAGTCCTTCGCCATCACTCATCTCGCTTCCCACGCCGCCTTCCCCTTCGACAGAGATGTCTCCCATCACGATGTCCCCGCTGGTGGTGACTCCCAGCAGCATCAAGGGTGCTATGTCGTTGGAGAACCTCGACGGCTTGCCCTGGGTCCTAGGCATGATCACCCTCTTCGTCCTCTTGACTGGTGGCCCCCTCTCCCCGTAACCGATCGCGGCGCCCCACGTATTTTAGCACCCCTGCCCATTCTTTGCGCAGCTTCTTTGTGAAAACTGCGTTCCGCATGATGTTGCTCTGGCGATTGAATTCCGTCACGTTGAGCAGACTCATGCGTCGGATCCTCAAGTGTCTGTCCGCTCTCGAACTCGCCTCCAGCTCAGCCAGAAGCTCCGGCCCTGCAATATGCGTTGGGGGGAATTTCGGGCTTCTCGGAAGCACTGCTGATGGCGCGGGTGGTGGCATCGCGTCGGGTGTCGTCGACTCGTCGGAGGCACCTCCGGTGTGGCTTGTCGATGACAGCACATCGCTTCCACTTGTGTCCTTCGCCCTCCCCTTCCCCTTTGTCTTTTGTCGGCCTCGCACCCCCTCCCCCCCACCGTCCACTGTCGCAACATCGCCCTCCTCCACCTCCATGTCGTCCTCCTGTGCCTCATCCTCATTGTCTATCGTGTACACCGTTGCCGAATCTACAGCCGCTACATCAATTACCGCTCCGACCAATAAAATAGCTCACGTACGTGCATTAGTTTCCAGCAGAAACCTCATGAACTAACCCATCACAGTTTTTTTTAAAGTTGTCCGGCTCCCATTCACTGAACTTGAGCCCCTGCCATCCCAACCCCGGAAGATATGTATGCCCAGAATGAAGTGTCGTCACACTGCAGGGGTTAAATAATTTTTAGAGCTCTAAATATGCTCCAAGACATGTCAGCTCTTTTGGAACTGATCTTTCCACTTTGGGAAGATTAGATAAAAGAGAGGGCCTGGTTTCAATCCTGGTTGGTGCCAAAATAGAATCCCTTTTTCATCCCGGCCCGGTTTTGGAAAGATGATTGATCTTTTCACTAATATTTTCCTAGGAAATGTGTGATATCTTTTCTTTGAAAAGATTACTTATGTTTTGTTTTCTTTGTTCAAACAAAGCCATGAAAAGAGAAGTGATGGATCTGTCACAAAGATGCGACATATTTCCAGTCAAACCAGAAGGGAAAATATTAGTCATCTTTTTACAACCGGGCCAGGATGCAAAAGGGATTATATTTCAGCCCCAACCAGGATTGAAACCATGACCTCTCTTTTATCTAATCTTTCCAAAATGGAAAGAGCAATTCCAAAAGAGCTGACATGTCTTGGAGCATATTTAGAGCTCTAAAAATTCTTTAACCCCTGCAGTGTCAGTGAGTATCGCACGCTCCCCTCCGGTGGGCCAGCACCCGCCAACAGGGTGACATGGTAGCCGGTCAGCTTCACCATGCCATCCAGGAACGGCTGGACAACTTGCACAATATTCTTTCGGCACCTACATTCTGTTCGTGCCGTCCTCTGAGAATACTTGACACACTCACTCGGCCTGAGCGTCCTCGTCCGGCGTCGCTGGATTCACCAATAAGTCCGCCTGCTTCTTGTACTTCGCCAATGCCTCCTGATGTGCCTCATCCAGCGCTGCTGACACCGCCGTGCATATCTCGTCCGACTCCGCGTCCAGAAGGTCTTTTGCGCACTCGCAGCGGAAGTTCAGCTTATACTTGTTCTCCAACCCCGCCTATGCCCAAGTCTCCTCGAACCGCTCTTCCACCTTATCCGCGTATGCCTGCTAATTCATGTAGAATTTGTGAGCCGGGAGTTTTCGAGGTGCTGGCCCCGTGCGCTGGAACCCCTTCAGCCAGTCGCCGAATGGGTTCTTCTGGCTCCGGTTTGACACCGTTTTCCTGTGAGCGAACCAGTGTTTTACTTGCTGAAATCTTGTTAATTAAATTCTCCAGGCACGTGTCAACAAACTCACCTCTGTTACCAGCATCTGAACGTCCACCCTCAGTGCTGGATCTATACCCCCGGTCGACGCCCACCCGCCGTCTTGCATGATATCCGCTACACCCGTGGCGGCGGCAGCCTCAAGCACGACGGACACATTGAACGCGTCGGGCATGACAGAACCCTCAGGCACATCTGGCACGATAGACGGACCGGGCGTGACGGACACATCAGGCGCAACAGATAGATCGGGTGCGACAGAATCTTCACGCGACGCGGACACGTCTGGCGCGACGGACACAAGTTCGGATGCCCTGCTCGCCCCTGTTTCATACCGAACTTTGCCAATGGGTCCTTCGGATCGAGATCGTCGTACCAATTGAAGGCGACCCAGTAGTCATGCATAAACTTCTTGAGGAACACCTCGCCTGTCCCCCCCCCCTTGCACTCCAGGTATGCCCCTTCACCTTTTTCCAGAAACACCAGTCGCGTGCCTGCAAAGTTCCCCGGGTTCCCTTGCTTGCAAGGCGGCAACTCCTGCCCAGTTTTCCTCGTGAGGCGGGAACCCCGTCGAGCGGCCGCCTTCTTCAGCTTGTCGTCCGCCTTCTTTTGTGCGATTGAGGCCATGGATATTTTTTGGAGTGTTTGGCGTCCCTCTTGATACCAAACACCGAATATCGCTCGCGGGCCATGTCTAATGCCCGCGCCTCGACCCGCCGCCGGCCTCTTCGCCGTGTACAGACACATCGCGCCCAACGCAGCGCAGTCCGTATGTACCGTCATCTGCCCGCACTATAAAGCTCACCCCCCGACCCCCTCAGGCTCTCGCCGCCACCATACCTACCCTCACCCAGTCCTTTACGGGCTCGACCCACCCTTCACGCTCGCGACTAACCAACGCCTCACCAGCGACGACATCTGCGCCCAAAGCCAAATCGTCTACGCCAAATACATCCTTGCCCACCCTGAGAACGCTGCACGCAGATGGGAAGATCCTCTGGATCCTGAAGATACGAGCCTCTGGGGAGGTGGAGGATGGGGCTCGTCGGATACAAGTCCCTGGGGAGGTGGAGGATGGGGTTCGTCGCCGCCCGCTGCAGAATGAATGTATTCTTGTAGCTCCTCGCCAATCCCAAACTACATTGTTTTCTTTGTGCTACCGTATTGCTTGCACAAGTCGCATGAGAGCTCGTGCCAGTGGCACTCTGTGGATGGCCCCGGGGGTTTCGAGGCGACGAGATGGCTGGATGCCAAGTAAGTCGCGAGCATAGCAAAGCAGCGCACAAGTAAAAAATGTACCAGTGCTCCCACCATTCGAAATGCCATCGTCAATGGTGTCTCTGTGCACGCCTGCACCCATCTCTTTTGTCTCGGCAATAGCGTGCGGTTGCTCTTCTCTTGTACTGCTCTCCTTTTCTTTTTCAGGCATTTGGTTAGGTGAGCTTTGAATTCCCTTTTTGGGACAGCTATATTGAGCGCCGCAAAATCCACAGTACATGAAAACGTACACCAGCGACAACTAACTACAAGGACAGCTAGTTACGCCCACGGCCGTTACACCCACGCCCCCAGTGATCCCTCCAGTCGTCCCCATGCGACTGGCGCAAACTCAGCTCCATCACCAAATCATCTGTTGCGTGGGAGACATCCGACTCATCAGATTCGTGGTCACTCTCGCCCTCGCAGTAGTAGATGAGATGCTCGATCATCTCCTCGCAGTGAGCGAGGCACTCACGCTCGCGCTCAGCGGATTCCTCATGCTGACGGGCAGCACGCTCTCACTCTGCAGAGAGGTGGCGGCGGCGAGCGCGGTTCTCGTCTGACGCCCAGGCCGCATGCTGCGCAGCCTCCACGGAGCCAGGAGCGGGGCCTGCTCTCTCAGCGAAAGCGAGGGCCCGGGTGAAGCCATTCGCCGTCGCCATCTCCACCTTTTGCCCGGCAGCCTGGAGGGCGTGGAACTTCCTTCGGGTGTCCTCGATGTCGCCATAGACCCAGCCGGCGCCTGCCGATCGGACACCATAGGCCTTGAGCCCCGGAGCCATAGCCCCCACGGCGGTAGCATCCGTCTCCGTTAGAGATGGAGAGTGGCTGGAGATGTGCACTGGGGCACCGCCCGGGGTTATCGTGAAGAGCGGGATCTTAGGTTTCATGTCCGCCCGTGGTGTTGTTTTGGGGACCAGGCTGGGAGTCCAGAATCGGAAGAGGGGTTCAGCCATAGGAGTGCACAGGAATGGGGGCGAGGGACCAGGGGACAACGCTGCAGCGAGCACGGGATTCACGGGGTACCCGTGCTCACCGCGGTCACAGGCGGCATGCCAGGCGGCGTACATCTCATCGCGCCGATTCGCGGTGTAGCCCTTGATTACGGCCGTCGACTTGCCTTGCAACTGCGGCCCAGCCGTGTTCCTTTCCAGAGTCAGCAACCGAGGTTTTCTCCCAGGGAAAGCGAAGAACTCACCAACTGGCGTAGGCACCCGTGACCACCGAAGGACCACCAGTGACCAGATAAAGCTTTTGGGATGGGGCGGGCTCTTAGGGTTGACCTGGGTCAGGGAAGTACGGATACACACATCGGTACAGATTAGTTGACATAAGACAAGATAGAAAAGCCGGGATTTGCGAAGAAGATCGATTTGATCTCGTTTGGTAAGTGGCGCACGGACCTGCAGTGCCACCTGTCATGATAAATTTAGAGATTACGAGTGCGGTTTATTTAGACTGCCGATGCCATGACACACCTCTCAACCCAATGGTCTAGGGGTTGAGGGTGCGGACACAGATTATTTCTTAGCGTATTCACCCTCAATCCCTACATCATTAGGTTTTAGTTCGAATCCCTTCACTCTACATTTTTGACTTCTGGTCCCGTTTTTCTGAATGGCGCGCCGCCCAGCGAATCCGTAATTGTACTATGTGCTCCTTATTTAGCTTTTATTTTTCTGTTATGCTATGATCATTTCAAATCTAGCATACATCCATTCAAATGCAACGACGCCGACGACATGCTGCAGTAAAATCCCGTAGAACTACGGATGTACTATGTGTAGCGCCGCTATCAAGCTGTCTTTTTCTTCTGAGCTCGGGCAGCCCCTTGAATTCTGTCGCGCCTGCGGCACAGGAGTTAGAACCAGCGCGGCAATAGTGAAAAGGAAAAATGACATACCTGGTCTTGGCCGTTGCCTCCTGCCTAGTCCGTGACACAGCCAGTTGAGCTAACAACTCTGCGTCCACATCCCTCTTAATTCCACTCCTGGACTTGAAGCGTGCGACAACCTTGGATGGCCGTTGTGGATGGGTGGCCGTCATAGGTTGACGTGAACCGGGGGCGAGCGCTGCCGGTGCACCCGCGGGGTCAAGAAGCAGCTCAAGGGAGCCATCAGGCCGGAGGCGTGAATAGACAGGCGCCGCACGATCGGGGATGAAGGTGATTATCGGCTTCTGGGGCTCAAATTCCGTGATGCAGTTGGGGGCGGGGCCGGTGCGGCGCACCTCGGTATGGGCGATACGACGGGCACGGTTCGCGTGCACCATCTGCCAGTAGGTTGAAGAACGGTAGACTTCGTAGCTAGACATGAAGCTGCAGGTGATAACTAGAGGCCCGAATAGGTAAGAGTGAGTCTCGTGCACTCACCATGGGTGTCTCGTGCACTCACTACGGAAATGGGTTCCGTGCACTTCTGCGGCTATTAGTCGACCTGAGTATGCCCCAAATGTCAGATTCTGTCTAGTAGTAGGCTGGGTCGTTACCTAACGTTTCGGAAAAAGCCAGCTTCAGGGAACTAATAGGGCTTGCAGTCCGTTCGACGGCGTTGACGACATTTTGAGGCTAAATTTGGAGACCGCAACGCGAATTACTGAAGTCCACATGTATAGAATGAAAAACAGAAATGGGGAGACAAATGGGCCAACTGAACACTATGAGGCCGGAGAAAATGGTTTTCGGTGGAGGTGGTTAAGGTTTGAGGGATTGAGCGCCATGGTTGCATAAGGGGAGGTGTGGCTTAACTTGAAACTTTCAGTCTCGGAAAACTTTTTTGGTCAAGTATATCTGAGAAATTCCGATTAAATCAGAATAAATGTAAAGGCAAAGCTCGTAAATTCTTAGCTGCACATTGGGACTATGAGGCACAGAGGAAATAAAAAACACAATCCGAGCGCCACATTTGGGCTTGTCGGCAATTGCCAGCGGGCGCTTGATCGGCGCTTAACTCACCTCTCCTCCCTACTTCTGCATCTCACTCATCTTACCATGATTCCGAAGAAGCATCGCGCTCCCCCCTGTAGAGTGAAAGGACGCCGGCGATGCGTCCTCACTGATTCAGACAGAAAGACAAGAACAATGATCTAGATTGTCGTAGTGTAAGTGAAAGACAAGATAGGAATACATGAAAAGAAATAGTAACCTAGATTGTCGTAGTGTAAGTGAAAGACAAGATAAAGAAGAACATGTGATATGAAAGGTTTAAATACTGGGATCATCCATCAAAGATGGTTAGTAATAATTGGACCGGGTTTCATCAACTGTTGTAAGTGCCAGACTTACACTCTCCCCCACTTCAAAAAATTTGAATCAGTTACAATTCTTCTTCCTCTTCCTCCCACACATCAAGTGCAGTTGTATCCTGCATCTCTCGGCCAGGGACCCACTCATCGAATTCTGCGCCATATCCTTCCCAGCGCACCAAGTATTGCTTGCCACGCCCACGTCTCCGCTCATCCACTATCTTCTCAACTGTCCATTCAACTGCACCATCAGGCGTAATGACTGGACCTGGACGGGCTGGTTCACGAGTTGGGAACAGTATAGGGTCATTAGGGATGTGGCGTTTCAATAGATGAGCATGGAATCCTGGGAACAGTTGAGGGTTGTTGGGAAGTTTCAAGGTGTATTCAGAGCGCTCTGGAAAGGCCTTGACCACTTCATATGGACCATCATCTCGAGGCATGAATTTGGCTACTCGTTTAGCACCGGCCCGCTTGTAATCACGACGTCGATTCGTGGTTGAGAGCATAACTCGGTCACCAATTTGGTATACATCTTCAGCTGTCCGATGCATATTTGCATGATAGGCCTGTCTGACTTTAGCAGCTGACAAGCTGTCCTGAGCTGTTTGTACATCCAACTCAAGCTGTTCAATGAGTGACCGAGCATCCAACTCCTCTACAGTCTCTCCACCAATGGCAGGTGTAAGGGCTGGAATAATCCGAGGTGAATGACCAGATTTCAACTGGAATGGTGAAAATCCAGTGGATGCATTGAGTGAATTCATTATGGCAAAGCGAACTCGTGGTAGTGAGGCACGCCATCCCTTCTGATTTCGGTCTACATGGTAGCGGATAGCCTGGACAACTGTTTTATTGGTGCGTTCACTGCCTCCATCTGTTTCTGGATGGTAAGATGTAGACATCTTTAGCTTTACTCCAGTAAGCTTGTGCAAGGCTTCCCAGAGTTTGGATGTGAATGCCTTGTCCCGGTCAGAGATTAGGTTTTTCATTAACCCATTCTCACAGTACCACTCGTTGAATAAGATCAGTGCAGTCTGTTCTGCAGTATCATCAGAGTGTACAGCGGCAATCTGTACATCTGCACCCATAAGGTCGGTCATAGTCAGGATCATGTCAAAACCTTCATCAGTAGGTAAGGGCCCAATGAAGTCCAATGCAACATTTTCAAATCGGCCATCTGGGACTGGAAGTGGATGTAAAGGCCCAACAGGTTTCTTTGTTCGACTTTTGTTTCGCTGGCAGTCAACACATGAGGGAATATATGCATCCTCAAGATCACGCCTCATGTTGGGCCAATAGAATGAATTTCTCAGGGCAGCATAACTCTTTGTGAACCCAAAATGTCCAAGAGAGTCATGGGCCAGATGATAGAGAAGTTCCCGTACTGCAGGATCCTTAGGAATGACTAGCCGGTCACCAATATATACTAGGTTCTGGCCAGGGCTTCTGTGAACACCTGAGATGCTTCCAGCTGTGATACCAGCCTCAAGCTGCTTAGTGAATTCATCTGTATCATACGCGGCAGAGATCCGACGTAGAAATTCTTCATCAGCAGATATATTGAGAGTACCTGCAGCAGCAGGAATTCGATCTCTCTGAGGTAGGTGTGTCTGTGAGAGCAGTACAGCTGCAACCAGAGGTGTCAATCCTGAACTTTCATCCTCGAGGTTGGGCAGACGAGACAGAGCATCTGCAACACAGTTATCTTCCCCTTTGACATAGTGGATTTCATAGTCAAAGTCAGCCATATACATGGACCAGCGGGACTGTCGGCGAGACATATCCTTCTGAGCCTGGAAGTATTCCAAGGTACGATGATCTGTCATAACCTTGAAATGGACATTGAGTAATGAGCTCCTCCATTTCTTCAGTGCCTTCACTATAGCAAGGAGTTCCTTCTCATGGACAGGATAATTTTTTTCCGCTGCATTCAACTGATATGAGTCGAAGGCAACTGGACGAGCAGTTTCCCAAGTCTCTCCAAAACTCAGGACAGCACCAGTGCGGCGATCACTAGCATCTGTGGTGACATAGATTGTCTTCGTAGAGTCCTCATAGTCAATAACAGTGAGACAGTCACGACTAATCACAATGTTTTTTATGGCCTGGAATGATTGCTGGTGTGCATCAGTCCAGATAGGAAAGGATTTCTCTGCCTCTTTGGTAGTTAAGGGTGTGAGATGAGATGTATGTTCTGCCAGCTTGGGTAGGAAAGTCGCAATATATCGAACTAATCCAAGGAATCCTCTGACATCGGTAGCAGATCTCGGCTGAGGCCATTGCACAATTCGTTCCACCTTTCTAGGATCTGCGAAGATTCCCTGGGCAGAGATAACATGCCCTAAGAAAGTGATTTCTGTTGCAAAGAGTTGGGACTTGCAAGGATTACAATAGAGCTTGGCTTTGCGGAGTGCTTCAATAACAAGCTCAATATTTTGTGTATGCTCCTCGATGGAATCAGACCAGATGATAATATCATCAACATAAACATGGCAGATCTTCCCAATCAAGTGACGCAAGGCTTCTGTGACACGCCTCTGATGAGTTGAAGGAGCATTGCAACCTCCTTGCGGCATTACTAGCCACTCATATAGTCCCCATGGAGTTCGGACTGCAGTAAGGTGGACATCATCTGGATGGACCCGAGTCTGGAAAAAACTGTTGGTCATATCCATCTTGCCAAAGATTTTCCCTCGACCACAATCTGCTAGAATATCATCGATTCGTGGGAGGGGAAAGGTATCTCTGATTGTATTCTTGTTCAGTTCTCTGTAGTCATTGACCCAACGAGGATCAATTGAGGGATCTGGAAGTCCACCTGTATATTTTGGGACTACAAATGCAGGTGAAGAATACTCTGAAGAGGATGGACGCATTCGACCAGCAGCAATGTGTTCATCAAGCATTCGTTTCCATGAGTCCAGATTTTTCCGTGCAGGTTGGTATGTTTTTCCCTTCACGGTGATTGAAGGGTTTTTCAGCCGGATACGGTGTAATATGTCACCAGGGAGATCAGCAGTATTATCTGGTAAACGGATAGGGAATACATCGGCATGCTTCGTTTTCAAACGAATATCCTCATCCTTGAGGAGTTTTTGCAAGTCAAGGTCATCAATGCGATTTTTGACCTGTAACATAACACTGATAGGCAGAAGGGCACTAGATCCAAGTGGAACAGGTTCAGATAACACAGGCTTCCGCTTTGGCTTCTTTGGAGTTGGTGCTGGTACAGTCCATTCAGGTGCCCATTGACGAGGTGGATGAGTTGGGTTATTGAGCAGATCAAAGCCAGTGCGCTTATCAACTGCAGTACGGCATGCAGAGTCAATGATAATATGTTCCCCAGATAAAAATGGCATTCCCAATATCAATGGTATACATAGACCAACATTAACCTTAGCTCTGACAACCCCAGAAGTCCAATTCCCATCTGCTGATGACACCTTCAACTTCACAAATTCCCTGCAGCTCAATGGTGATTCCGATAGTGATGACAGATTATCCTCTTCAGTGGGAAGAGGAAATCGTCGAAAACCAAGCTGGTTGACAAGCTGGTCACTAATAACTATGGAGGGGCAACCAATATCCAGCAATGAGCGAACAGGAACAGGAAATTCAGAGACAGAAGGGCCAGACAGGGTGATATTGGCATAGAGATGTGGGACAGTCAGAGGGGGCAGAACGTACCCATCACGGTCAGAATCAGATTCTTCATAATCCGCAGCAAGAATATTCTTGGAGGCACGAACAGCAGCAGTTGGTTCACGCTTGATGCGAAGGGTTTTCCCACGAGCAGTAGCTTGGGCTATAGCATCTGCCTGTGTGAGGGTACGGTAGGTAGCTGCATCTGGGAAGTCACCGTCGCAATTAAGCGTACGGTGCCCAATGTAAAATTTGCGGCAACGGCGACAGCCATCATGAAGGTCAAGGAGAACCTTCTCTGCATCGGTCAGAGGGGAGGGACACTTTAGAATGGTGTCCTTTGGAGGAGGTGCAGTAAGCCTTGATGCCAGAGATGGCTTCGGTGAGGAAAGGCGATCTGCTAAGGAGGGTTTCCCCTTTGGAGATGATTTTGCAGGCTGAGCATCGATAAGCTCCTGCATGCGTCCAGTTTCAAATTTGAGACGATCATCACGTCCCTTGACCTCAGAGATCCAAGCATTGAGTTCTGTGGAGAGAACTGGCTCTGTATCAAGATCTGCCTGAAGAGTTTCCGTAAGGCCAGCATCAAGGATGTTCTTCAACTCTGGGTCGGCAATAGCAAAGACTGGGGCAGCCTGTGAGAGAATAGCATTGACATTCTGGATGTCGTATGCCCAGTCTGCGAATTTCTGGCCTATTGCCATCTTTGCACCCAGCACCTTGCGGCGCATCTTTCCTTCCCATCCCTTCTCCAAGACCAGAGATCCAAGCTCCGTGATATAGGCATCCAGCTTCAGAGCATCTATGCGGGTCTGGCTAGCCATGTACCACTTCTCCAAGATAGGCTCGCGCATCTCATCTGCTACAAAGCTAACCAAGTCATCGGCAGTACGCTCCTTGCAGTTCTTGAGATATTTCTGACAAGCACGGCGCCACAGATAGAGAATCTCGGGAGTAATAGCACCTGCTTCCAGAATAGGGCAACGATCAGGCTTAAGATGAGTGATGGTTGCCGGCACAGGTTTGTTGAGAGGAGGTGTCATGATGGAGCTGTCAATGTTGTTGTCAAAGTCGCTGTCACTGTTGTTGTCAAAGTCGATGTCGTTGTCGTTGTCACTGTCAGAAGTCGAATTTGACAGTGATGGAAGTGACAAGGATCGCTGGGGGTCTGGGGTGGGCGCTGTGGTGACAGAAGGGTGATTTTGAGCCCACTGCCTGGTGCGAAGGGGAGTGGGAGTGGATGGAGTGCGGCGAGACAGTGTGGAGGCTGCCAAAGGTTGTAGTGTGTTGAGACAGTGAGGAGGCTGTCCAAGGCACCAGTGGGTATGTGTTCGTTGTCAAAAAAAAAGTGAAAGGACGCCGGCGATGCGTCCTCACTGATTCAGACAGAAAGACAAGAACAATGATCTAGATTGTCGTAGTGTAAGTGAAAGACAAGATAGGAATACATGAAAAGAAATAGTAACCTAGATTGTCGTAGTGTAAGTGAAAGACAAGATAAAGAAGAACATGTGATATGAAAGGTTTAAATACTGGGATCATCCATCAAAGATGGTTAGTAATAATTGGACCGGGTTTCATCAACTGTTGTAAGTGCCAGACTTACATCTAATTCAGCTGCTAAAACTAGGAAGTATGTTTTCTTGAGCTTTTGATGACATTATCTGACACATGGCACACCAACTGGTTGCCATCTCACGTGGTCATTTCTGGAACTAGTTCCAGATCAACAGCTACAATGAGGTAATCAGAAGTTCCATGAGGTCACAAGTTCAAATCTCACAGGCTTTGATACTTATTCTCTAAATTATCTCATTATCTATGTAGTTAGGTCCATCATGTGGTACTTGTTTTCCGTGTAAGGAGGAAGAAAGAAGCCTTTGTTCCTTGTGGGTGATCTGATAAAGTGTTGTCTGACACAGATGGCTTATTTCCTGTTCTGGTAAGTGTTCTGATCTTTTTATAGATTGTTTGGTTACAATATCCATGCAATATCCTGAGTCTATATATGGTAGCCATCAGACCTCAGGATATTGCAAGCATATGCTTGGGATATTAGCTAATATACTGAGCATATCCAGACCCCAGATATTCTGGACATTTCCTAGGGACATATGAAATATACTGGGCATATACAGCCCTAGGATATTACAAGTGTATGTTGTGGATTTTTGTAATATACTTAGGATATACTTCTAATATACAAGGCTGTTATGTTGCTCCATGTCTGCAGTGAGAGAGCTCCGAACCAGGGATGGTCTTGGCAACGGAAGTACTTTAGCCGGCAAGGATGTCGACTGTGGCAATGACGATGATCCCGGAGGCGACTGGGGCAGAGGAGTGAGGGGCGATGGGAGGTCGCGTCATGCTTGCAATCGTGTGGTCAACGAGTGTGGGATGGAAGGTTTATTGGACGCCAGTGCGGTGACGTAGCAGGATCTGAGACGGCGCTCAGCAATCTTGCTGTGCCCTGGGCAGGAGCTTCAGCGAGTTGGAGGACAGTGTTACGTCAGGCGAGGTGCACGGCGGCATGAGATCTGAGACGGCACTTGAGAATCTCCCTCAAAAAATGGTATCCAAACCACGGTGGGTGGATATTGTCAAAAAAATGGAAGCCTGACTCACCAGAGTTCCAATCAAGAAGAATATCACACAGAAAGACAATAAGACCCATTGGTAGATTCAGGAAAGAAGCGTACAGAGGTATAAAGGGATGTGAAGATGAAGTGAGAGGAAGAGAGCTAGCTAGTGTGACAAGCACGTGTGATGAGTAAACATGTGATGTGATGTCAGTCACGAGAGCAGGTTTACAAACACTCAGTAATCCTCCATTGCATAAAAACCCATTCAGCCAAGACGGTCCGAAGCCAGCCCGGATGGTTCCGGTGAACTGGAATCAGAAGAGAACCAGGTGATCGCAGAGTCTGGATGCACAGATGTAACACATTTTTCAAACTGTTGTGTTTTGCAAACCACCCATTGTTAAATTCAGACCAGTACACAAAGAGGTAAACTAAATCAGACTATGTATTACCAACTACCGGCGACCTCAATTCAGTGCCCAGCAAACCACCATCACCGGTTTATCAGTGTGATAAATCTCTTAGGGTCTTTTCCATGCTGTTAGGTGGGTAATTATATGTTTCGACTCAATAACCATCTGACCGGGCTGGGAATCCACATAGACCACTGAGCTCATTAATCCAGGGTGATCTGAGTAGGTTGTCGATACAGCTACAGGTTTATGTTTGCGAACAAGGATGAAGGTTCTGAGCATATTGTCTAGAGGGATTTTCAGAATAGCACAATGACCTCAGTAAAGACCACATCTTCTGTGCATTTAGTTCCAGGTTGGTAAAATTGGATCAAACCATTTCCTTGATGTGACGAGAAGCAGCTGTACATCCTCTTGTCAATATAAATTTTCAGCAATGTTTGGCTCTAGGTGGCAGGATCATGGATCTATGGGCAGCATCAGGAAGAGTGGTGGCCCCAGCAGCATTTTGAGTCCCCAAAAGTTGAGTTTGTGCTCCCCAATTGAGGCTAAATACTTGAGGACCAGGTTGTATGTATGCATTGGTAATTCCTGCTGAGGCTAAATACTTGAGGACCAGGTTGTATGTATGCATTGGTAATTCCTGCTTTTTGTGCGCCAAAAACTTGGCCAAATCAGCCTCACTCAGGATGTCAACCTTTTCAAGATTTTTCTTTTCCGGGTTCAGGAGGTTATCAAGGGTCTGCATGGCTCTGAGATCATTATGCATGTCATTATCATGCTGCCTCGCAAGTAAGCGTCCCAGACGAGACATTTGCCGAAGCATGGTATAGTCCATATCATCTATAAGTTATCAATTCAACATTCATTTTGGCTGTTGAAGAAAAAACTCACAGAGATGGTCATTTGTTTTGATTCTCTGGAGCCATCCGTTGATACATTCCCCCCATGAACTTGTTCTGACTTGCTAGAGGACCCTAGTTGTTTAGAATATCAGAATTGTGAAATGCATAGCAGTGGTTCAGGACTGTATTAACATCTGGAAAGAGATTTTGAATAGAGACAAAATAGTCATAATAGTAGTTAAGGAATGTATCGGCTGCAGAGCTTGATGTTTTGAAGGATGCTAGAATATTTGTTGCTCCAACAAGAGCAAAGAAGTTCTCCAGCATAGCCTGCTGGCGAGTGGGATCATCATCCAATATTAGTTCTGGTAGGACCAAGGGTAAAATAACAGAGAATAGTGCGAGAAATTCTTCAGCTTTCAGCTTCCCATGTTTCTTTTCTCCAAGATTTCCAGGTGGGCGCGACACCCATGTAGGAAGTGAGACTTCCTGAATACAGCAGCGAATTTTGTTCAGTTGTTCCTTGCCAAATTTCCAAGATCCCCGTACTGCAACATCTTCGAATTCTTCATCCCCTTCATCATCAGTGTCATCTGTGTCCTCTGCAGCAATAGATTGTGGGACCAGGGTGGCCTCAAACCCAGAGCCGTCCATTGGGTCATCACCATCTGGTGCTGGTGTTCCCCTTGGTGTACTCGAATTGTTTTCATCATCATCATCAGACTGTATTCCGAAGATAGCTTTCTCTCCATTCTGCCCAGTTGTCCACATCAAAGCCCTCTTCATCATTGAGGACATCCTGTGCTTCTGCTTGCCCCCCAGCATCAGATATATCATCATCTGTCCACAAATCCTCATCATCGTCATCAAGCTCCGCCGGAGTTCTGGTTCACCTTGCATCACGGCCAATACCCCAGAGGATGTGTAGCTGATGCTCTAGCACACCTTCAAGCCAGTTGTGCATAAATCCTAGAAGTGTGTCGTTCACAGGATCCCAATATGGGAGAAGGTGAAGTGAGCACCATCGGACACTCATTTTTCGCCGCTTGATAATCCTTTGCTTCTTGGTGGGTTGTCTAACCCACTTTTTAGCTTGTTTCAGCACAACTGTGGCCACCTGCTCTGGCCATGCCCAGTAGTCTGATCTGTGCCTTTCATCCTTGGTGAGCAGACAAAAAGAGAAAAACATGATTGCTGCATGTCCAAGGATGTTAGAACAGGCAGCACAGAGGTCTGAAGTCAACAGTGAGAACTCTTGTGCATTGCAAGGAAAAGGGAAGTAAGTACTAACCTGAAATTAACAGTGAGAACTGAGGACTCCAGGACTACACTAGACTACTTATATATGTAAGGAGGCATAGCTAAGCAGTGCACACCGCGATAGGCTGTGTGCATAGTAATCAGCAACAGGCTGTGGGTAGTAATCAGGAACAGGCTGTGCATAGTAACCAACAACAGGCTGTCAGGCAACAGGCTGTCAGGCAACAGGCTGTGTGCATGGTGATCAGCAACAGGCTGTGCCCATGATGATGAGCAACAGGCTGTGCTCATGGGAACACACAGCAGTAGGCTGTGTGTATGGAAACAACTACAGAATCGAAATATGTGCAGTAAGTAAGTAAGTAAAATATAAGAATGGTAGAGTCCAATCACAACCTTCAACAGGGAAATCATACAAAAGAATTGTCTTCATGAGAGGATCAAGAAGATTCAGTAGAGCTCTAGCAGTAGGTTTGTTTGGAGATGGTGTCAAGCCCACAATGAACACATTTTCCGGTAAGTAGCAAACCTCCGCTGGGAGATTCAGACAGTAGAGAACAATTGTGCCACACGACACTTGCTTTCCTGTTTATAGGATGTATCAGCAACTAGGAGAGACTAATTGCTAAGAACATGCCTACAATTCTATTCCCCTGAGGGTTGAACCAATCAATGTACAGACCAAACACCAAGTTGTACTTGTCTTTCCCCTGGTTCTTAAGGTTTTTCCAGTGAGGATTGTCCTGGAGATCAGACATCTCCTCATGGTCTGCTGTAGCTGGTCTCTGAAAAGCTTTGGCAAGATAGTCCTCGATAGATTTGCTAGACAGAAACCATTCCAGCAGGGATTCAAATTTCTGTGTATTGAATGTTGTTTTTGGCACACACTTGTATTCTTTCCCGAAGCGCTGTGTCTGCCAGAGCTCGGCCTTGCAGCTAATCCTTGATTTCTTCCAGATTTTTGCTGTACAAAACTCAGGCATCTTTGCCAAAGATGGGTAAAGTGTATAAAACTTTGGACAACAGCCAGTTCAAACAATTTCTGGCTCCATAGTGTAGTTGTTATAGGCGGTGCAAATGTCCTGAGGGATTCGAAGCTCTGGGAGTTGAATAGGAATCCCATGTGCTCTCAACTCCAGCTACACAAGAAGCAAAGTGGTTGACAAGATGAATTGAAGAGCCTTTAGGAAAGTGTTTGCTGTTTCCCGGCTGATACTAGCCTTCAAATTGAGCCATACCACCAAGGCAGAACTCAGCCAGACAATAAGAGTACTGTCAATGACAACATCTGTCACCTCATCAACATCTGTTGCCTAGGGAGTAAAATCCTTTACGCACTCTGGGAGTCCCCTGCTTTACCAAGGTCATAAACCTCATCTTGATCCTTGTTCAAAAATAGCTGAATGTTGTCTGTGCTTGGTGTAGGGAAGTCTGGTGAACGATGTACAGCAGCAGCAATTTCATGGCATCAGTGCTGCTGCATACTGATTTTTCGTCCGGGAATACGCTGCCCATCCACAATAACCCAGTGCTTTAAGCACTTGGGACATATACAGACATATTTGGCAACCATGGTGAGAGCAAGAGAGAGAAGAAGGCCTGAGTGGCCTTCATCTCTATTTATCTGGTGTTCCACATACACTAATCATGCATCTGCCAATACTACTGTTTCCATCAGGAACTGCTGTCTACTATTTCCACACATGTGTGAACAAAGTATCCGCATTCAGACAGAAGCATGCTCCCATGCTGATCTGGAAGATTCCAGGCCGGATTTACAGCTGATCCGGAAAGTAATGAGAATCAGTGAGATTGAGGGCAAAATGGTCTGAGAGGCCACTTTCATAACACCAGGAACATCCTAGGTAGAGTATAAAATCTTTCTCTCAGTAAATCTAGGCACCAGTGGATCAGTAGATCATGAAACAATATGTTCTCAGAAATGGCAGCAACATGAATTGAACCGCCAACCACCCTGTTAGGAGAATTTCAAATCGAGAAGCGTGCAATTACTTTCTGAATTGGCTGTAAATATGCCATGGAAAGTGTCATGGCAAGTGTCAATGCACTGGAAATCAAATGCCATGAACCCACGCCTGCAGGACTTGCCCCCAGTGACACCACTACTGTACTCACCAGAAGCATTGTCCTTGCAATGCTTAAGGCGATCAAATGGCCCTCAGGTTCATGAGTCATGTCATTTCTTTTTATCATGTTCTTACTAGTGTAGATAACCAGTGAAGTTCGACATTTTCTGGCGCTTGCCAGGCTTTGATCTCAGGGAAGAGTTTGGGCCGTTGGCCACATATCATCCAGACCAGAACCAGGTGGAATGGCATGTCACCAAGATGCATGCCATCCCAGTTATAGGCCCTGAGAATGTGTACAGAGTTCTCTTTATAGCAGTGTATAGGATTCTAGCACAGAGAATGAGGCTTCCATCCTGCCCCCTGCATTCTCTGTCGCAGGTGGTGGACCTCCTATTCTCCACACTGTTGCTCCAGCTCCAGCTCCTCCCCCTTCTGGTGGTGTTGTGTCCACGACACCTGTGATGCCTGTGGTGCTGGTAACTCAAGCTGGCCAAAACACTTTCGTGATCAATGACCAAATGATCACATGGCTGGTCTCAAGCTATGCCTATTTCCCTCTTGTTGCAGAGGTGCACACCACCAACAAGAGGCATCAACAGACAATCACAAAGTTGCTTGAGTGGGTGCACCAGGTTTTTGGCATCAAGGCTGTGCATTCTCGAGTCCATGAAGAGGCTAATGTGGGTATAACAACTGGGCATTTGATATCATTAGCAAATATTGGTGGTTTATTCAAGCGCTCGTCAGCTTGGATTAAAAGTGCTTTGAATGTTTATTGTATTGTCGAGAAGCATGCACACAATTGCCAGAGTCGTTTCTTACTTAGGTTCCAGTTAACAATGTTTTCTAGCGGGTACTGATTTAGAATCTACAAGGTGGTAAAGACCCTAGAGCGGTAGCACTACGGTCTAGCTCAACGAAGCTCTTTTAAGAGCAGGAAAGCCTTTCTCTTATCAACAGAGCTTCTATCTCCCCAGAAATCCATAAGAGATTGAGTTTCGACTGACGCTACATGGCAGTCGATATGTAGGGTCCAAGAACTATAACTCACTAGTTTAGTTCTCTTCAATAAAAGTATAAAGATTGCCTAGTGCCTTTGGATACCACGACTTGGAGAGACTCAACAAGTTAATGGGAGACGGGGGCGAGCCAGACGAGGCAATAGTGTAGTTGTGGGCAAAGATAAGATGATATACCATGCACTGGTGATTACAAGATCCATGTATCTAATCAGTCATGTGACTGCACATCCTCCCGATATTTGCACGTAGACAGAAACTAATATACAAGTAAGTGAAAAGTTGAAATATACTCCCTTCTACAGTGGACATTCCTCACAACAATCCTTCCGTGGTTACTATCATAGGTAGTGCCCAGAAGATGGGACTGAATGCTCTGGAAGAGTGTCTGGACAAGTTGAAGCTTAGCTAGTTTAGTGCATGTATTTTTTTATTTTACTCATAAACATTTTTTTTTCTGTTCCTTTTCAGTTTCCATCTCTTCTGCAGGTGCTTCAATGGGTGGCATGAACACAGCTCTGTTCATCCCAGCCGGAGTTCCTATAAAAACTGTGCAATGCCCAGTGGTATTCATCCTACCAAAGGAGAGAAGAATGTCAAACGGGCAGATACTATACACTAAATTCACATGGGAATGAATCTTAGACCACTGACATAGTTATATTGAAATGAATTGTTCATGACTTTGTGTAACATAATTATATAGAGGAAGACAAGGACAAAGCTGGGGCAAGGCGCCGTAGGCAGGTCGAAAGGGTTTTCGTCCATTCACAGTTGAGCCAATGTTGCGGATGTTGTGGCACTCATCTACCACAACTCTTGCAATTTGAGATACAAATTTTGAGTCATGGAGGAGCTGTGCTAGTTTCGTCAGGTGGCCATGGTTCAGTGAAAATTGCTCCGGTTGCACAATGAGGTGAGGGATTCGGCCCTCAAAATCGCCTGCCACGATGTTCAGGTGGGCACCAAGGAAATACCGGATTGCACGCACCGACCATAGAACTGGACAGTTCGGAGTATCCTCGTTCACCGCCACAGTAGCAATGCCAAATTTCTTGAGAAAATTGGAGACCTAGGAATGGACGTGAAATAGAACAGATGACAGCAAAATCAAAAACGATAGACCGTTTCGATTTAAAACAAAACTCCGGGCCGAGCACCGCCCACTGCCAAACAAAGCATAAGCGGCCCCACCATGGCCCCACCGATCGCCAGCACCAACGGAGCAACTCTCCGAGAGGTAGGAGGAGGAAGTGGTCCCATTCCGAGTAGATATGGGGCCTGGGAGAAACCGTTCATGTAGGTACCGTTATTGTACGCCATGGTGAGTTGAATTTGTGCAGTGAAGTCTTCTTATACATCCCAGATGCCACTGACGTCGCATGGTGGGGAGAGTCGTCATAAAGCTTAATTTGTGGGGATGATTCGGAGGAGGAGAAATTTGGAGAGTCTAAACTTAGATTGTTTGGCAGTGGGCGGTGCTCGGCCCGGAGTTTTGTTTTAAATCGAAACGGTCTATCGTTTTTGATTTTGCTGGAATCTATGGATTGCGCACCTGCATCATTTGCAGTTTCTTCAGAGGTGAAATTGTAATCAAAATGCGGTCTGGACGCAGTAGGAGAGAGATGATGATGCAGAGGGTTTTACCCCAGCCTGTTCAAGCAATCACAAAGGTTTCTTTTCCGTTTTCTGCGGCAAGTCCTGCCTTCAGCTGTAGGTCGTGTGGCACAAGTCGACCACGGGTGACGGTGTAAACGAGAAGACAGGTGCGCAGCGCCATGATTCGGTCTTGAGCTGAGAGGGTAGAAAGGAATTGATCGGTAGGATAGTGTTGGGGAGGTAGAAGTGTTGTGGTGAAGCGGTTCACATCGTCGGAGTCGAGCAGTCAATGGACATACGGAACCGCCGGCATGCACTTCCACTCGAGGCTTTCAATCCTTTTGTAATATTGTACAGCTTTGAGGATAGAAGAAATAGGGACGGAATCATAGTCTGCAGCGACGTAGGGCTTGGGGTTTTCCATGGCTTGAAGAGAGGGAGAGAGGAGGAGGAAGAAAGAGATGCGAGCACACACGATGGTCGTACTTGGGCTCTCACTGCCACTGATGGGGCATCAAACGTGACTTTCACATGATTGATGATGCGGTGTGGCGATGCCGCCGCTTATCATCTAAATTAAAGACCAGATTGACCAGTCCATTTACCGACAGTATTCCCGTAGACAGACAGGTTACCAGTCTAATTTTAGCCAGTAGTCAATTCTTGGGCAAGAGTTCTCCCCCTCTTTTCACCCACCTTGTTCCCAATACAAGAGTTGATCACACACATACACCTCAGTTCACGCTTGCTCTAGGGCACTCTACTCTCCTCCCACACTTGCAGCTCCTCTTTAAGAGCTTGCACTTCATCATCCTCAAAAGCTTTACCTGTGCACACCTTCCTACGCAGACACATTTTCATGCAGTAGTGGAAACCTTGTAAAGGTCTACATAGCAAATCATCTACAACTGCAAGGATGTACCAAGCGACACCACCACTATACGACCAACTCTTGATGACGTTAAAGCCACCACGGAATCTCCGACTTGGAGGATTCACGTGTTCAGTCTCTTGTCCGGCATCTAAGGGAAAGGTGTTAAACCGAATTAAAGAGGAGACTTCAGGAGTTTCAGACTGTTCACCACTGACCTATCTGAATGAGTATTTCTATATTCTAAACTGTCTATTTTGTTAACCACACAGTTTCAACCAAGCATACCATCCAGACCAACATACATTTTTCTCCACTGCCACCCTCTCTAAACTAGAAACCATCTGATATAACCCCTAGAGGATGAACGCAGCTACACTGTGAATACCATTATCTTTCACACTGTAGCACTGCAGTCCTTATCACACCGCAGTAGCTGCCGCTCCTGCTTGAGAGTGTCGGCACGCATCTTCACTATCGCTGGGATGTAGTCTTGGATTTGTTACAACAGGCAGCACAGAGGTCTGAAGTCAACAGTGAGAACTCTTGTGCATTGGCAAGGAAAAGGAAGTAAGCACTAACCTGAAGTCAACAGTGAGAACTGAGGACTCCAGGACTGAATGGTAGAGTCCAATCACAACCTTCAACAAGTGTTCCCCTGCACACACGTGGATCTCGGTGACGGAGGTGACTGCATCGTGCACGTCCTCCAGCACCATCCCAAGAGTGTGGCGGACTCGGAAGGAGCGGGCGGAGGCAGTGGGCAAGAGAGTGGTGTGCAGACGGACGACGCGAGCGAGGGCAATGTCAAATGCGGTGGCGGTTATGACTTGCGCAGCGACAGTGTTGCGCTCACTACGAGCAACCTCAATCTTGTTTGCGAGGATGTCGAGGAGTACAGTCGTTTCAAAGCCTAGACGTACAATCAGTATGGTGAGTAACAAGAGTCAAATATCACCCACCGACTTCAAGCAGATGGGTTGCGGCCATCTCGTATCTACCACTGATCATCCTGACATAGTCTTTCCACCAGCCAACGGCAGCGAAGATGGAAGCGTTGGGGATGGCGAGGTCGGGGGAGATGCCGGCAGTTGAGATATCGCTCAGGACCGGCGGATACCCGCAGCACATGGCGTGGTTGGCACGCTCCATTGAGAGCATCCAGTACTCGATAGCCGTCTGCTCCGCCTCAGTGTCTTGCGCAGACTTGGCGTTGTTGGCAGCGTGGAGCGTGGTGCGGGCGTCGGAAAGGTAAAGAGCGACTCTGGCGTGATCTACGACGCGTGGAGAAGGTCAGCAAAATGAATAGGGTTAGAACTATAGCCGACGCGCCTAGAACCGTGGCTAGCACAACGCGGCCTCCAACGAGTACGGCATGGACGAGGACAACATTCCAGAAGTGGCGGGACAAGACCTCCTTGGTCATCAGATTGAGGACGATGAGAGGGATGAGGCCCAAAAACATGGCGGGCATCTGAAAGAAACAGGTGCCATGACTGTGATGAGTTATGGCACCTTTCTTGCCATCAGCGTCAAACAAATCTCATCTCCGAATTCTTGCCACTCCCCACTTGTCTCCTCTGCTCTCGAATTCACCTGGGCTTCTCCACTCGTGGCACCGGCGCTTCTACTACCTTGCTCTACCTCGTCTGGCCCTTTCTACTCACTTGGAATCTGCCCGCACACCTTTCGCCTCGGACCACCTACAAGGACCCAAAACACATCGTTCTTAGTGAGTGCTTCCTATTGACACGTCGTTCTTCGCCTGGCGAGCCCCTCGCATTCCAGACTCAACACATGGTACCTGCATGCCTCCACAGTGGACAGACCGGGCGCAGAATGACCAGTGCCACTTGACACTTACCCTTGTTTTCTTCAGGCTTTCTTGTAGACCATGCCTCCAGTTTGGTTCCCCCTCGCCAGGACGGCAAGTCATCTATCGAACGTCCTAAATGCATTACTAACAACGCGCCAGACTCGCAGTGGCGCAAACTCGCAGTGGCGCAGAATTTGTTAGAACAGGCAGCACAGAGGTCTGAAGTCAACAGTGAGAACTCTGGTGTATTGCAAGGAAAAAGGAAGTAAGTACTAACCTGAAGTCAACAGTGAGAACTGAGGACCCAGGATTACACTAGACTACTTGTTAGAACAGGCAGCACAGAGGTCTGAAGTCAACAGTGAGAACTCTTGTGCATTGGCAAGGAAAAGGAAGTAAGTACTAACCTGAAGTCAACAGTGAGAACTGAGGACTCCAGGACTACACTAGCCTACTTATATATGTATTGTAGGTGTGTGGGAACAGGATGAGTAATGTGAGTAATGAGGATGAGTAATGCTCAGTAAGCTGCTCAGTCAGCATTAGTAAGTACAACTACATAAGTAAGGATCAAACCGGATCAAATAGGTAAGCAGGAATGCGAGAATGTCACAGTCCAGTCACAGACTCCAACACTACTTATATATGTAAGGAGGCATAGCTAAGCAGTGCACACAGCGATAGGCTGTGTGCATAGTAATCAGCAACAGACTGTGGGTAGTAATCAGGAACAGGCTGTGCATAGTAACCAACAACAGGCTGTCAGACAACAGGCTGTGTGCATGGTGATCAGCAACAGGCTGGGCCCATGATGAGGAGCAACAGGCTGTGCTCATGGGAACACACAGCAGTAGGCTGGGTGCATGGAAACAACTACAGAATCGAAATATGTGCAGTAAGTGAGTAAAATCTAAGAATGGTAGAGTCCAATCACAACCTTCAACACTCCCCCGGGACGAGACCAGTCTCGCCTATCTCCCCCGTAATCCCATCTTGGAGCTCAAATTCTCCACAGTGGGACGAGGCAGAGCCTTGGTCAGAATGTCTGCAAGTTGCTCTGTAGTGGGCACATAGTCTACTGCAATAGAGCCTTTCCCAACTTCATCTCTAAGCCAGAAATGAGCCAAGTCAAGATGCTTCATGCAACCATGATGCTCAGGGTTTTTAGACACTGAGATTGCAGACTGGTTGTCTAGAAGGAGGGGAGAGGCACCAGAAACTCCATACCCCAACTCAAGTAGCAGATTGCGTATCCACTTGATTTCCTTTCCAGCATCCACACCAGCAATGTATTCGGCCTCAGTGGTAGAGAGAGAGACTGTGGTCTGCAGTTTGTGTTGAAGGTCCTTCTGGGAGTTCCCTTCACACTATCGGCAGAATAGCTCAGTTGGTTAGAGCGTCAGATACTAATTCTGAGGTCCTGGGTTCGATTCCCAGTTCCGCCATTTTTCCCAACAAATGGAACGAAGCTTGAGATCGTGCTGAGCAGCAAGAGCAAGGATAATGCGAAGTGTTGCAGCCTTGAATGTAGGAGAGAATATCTCGTTGTAGTCGATGCCATGATGCTGGCCACGACCATCTGCAACGAGGCGGGCCTTGTAGCGCTCAACAGAGCCATCTGACTTGTGCTTGATGATGAAGACCCATTGAGAACGAATGGGCTTCACACCAGGGGGTGCATCAACAACATCCCATGTGCAGTTCTCCAGAAGAGAGTTTATCTCTGAGACTGCTGCTTCTTCCCAAAGATGAGCATCTGCTCGCCGTAGTGCTTCATGATAAGACCTAGGATTGCCTGACTGGACAGCAGAGTGGGCTGACTGCACAGAAGCAACATTGGCCATTTGAAGTGTTGCACTAGTTGGATCTCCATGATGTGCCACAACAAGCACACTGCCTGGTTTCAAGAGCAACTCGTCGTCGCTGTCCTCTGAATCAGAGGGAACAGCAGCAGGAGGGTTTCTGTGGGCCTCCCAGAAGTGCTGTGGAGGACGATGCTCTGTTCTTTGACCATGGAAGCGGCGACGTGCAGCAACCCCTAGAGGAGATGGTGGTTGCTGAGGAGGCTTGTCAGGAGGTGGACTAGGAGAAGGAGGGCGAGTAGATGGTGGAGAGGGATTGGGTGTATTTGGGTTGGTTGAAGTGGGAGTTGGTGCAGGGGGTGCTCGATGAACACCAGATTCATCATCCTCATCTCCCCCGTCATCGCGCACAACCTGTGGCTTAGACGGAGGCAGATCAACGAAGGACGACGTAGGAGTGCGAGGACATTGCCTCATTAGGGTGGGGCTGCTCCCAGGGAAGTAGCGCTCGTCAAAGACGGCACGCTCAGATGTGACCATCTTTCTGGTTACTGGATTGTAGAACAACCATCCTTTGTACTCTGTGGGATATCCCACAAAGACACACTTCTGGAAATGTATCCCTGAAGCATCTCTCTTGTCTTTTTGCACATGCACATAGGCAAGGCAGCCCCACACACGGAGGTGTGACACGTCTGGCTTTTGCTTCAACCAAAGCTCATAAGGAGTAGTGTTCTCCGGAATATGAGACGATGGATGCATGTTTGCCACATGGACATAAGCAGCAACTGCAAGCGCCTTGAAAGATGGAGGCAAGTTGGCTTCATGCAGCATGGCCGTTGTGTGCTCATCAACAGTGCGATTAGCACGTTCTGCAGTTCCATTCTGCTGAGGTCTGTTCCTTGTTGAATGACGGCGCACAATGCCTTCAGAGAGCAAGTAGTTCTTGAACTCATTGGACATGTACTCCCCACCTTCGTCGTCTTGCAGTTCCTTGATTTTGCGCCCAAAGTGATTCTCAGCATAAGCCTTGAACGCTTTGAAGGCAGCAAATGTACCACTCTTGCGTTTCATGTGGTAGGCCACTTTGAAACTGGTGTGATCATCAACAAAGAGAACACGATGTCTCCAACCCTCTCGAGTGAAGACTTTGTATTCCTTCAGATCAGAGTGTATCAAGTCAAGGGGAGCTGCAGAACGATGTCCAGTGGAAGGAAACGGACCCGCATTCAGCTTGCCTGCAAGGCATGGCTCACAAATTGGATCTGGCTTCTGGTTTGAAGTAAGCTTCGCACCAGTGACCAATTGCTTGCTCAAGATCTTCTGGGTGTCAGAGTGATGCCCTAGCCGACGATGCAACAGATCCAGATCGAGAGGCAAGGTTCCAACTGCAAGAGCTGAATCAGAAGAGGGAACAACAACCTCTCTCACAAATGCCTGGTTCCTCTCATCAATCTCTGCCTCAAACAACAAAGCCCCATCTCGACTGAAGGAGATCATGGATCCCTCCATGAGAATAGAGTAACGGTGGATTCGAGACAGATATGTGGTAGAGATGAGGTTATGAGACAACATTGGAACATATAGGACATTTGAAAGAACAATAGGTCGGCTCTCACGTCCATTCACAAGTGGCCTCAGCATTATATCTCCCAACAACTCGGAGTAAACAACAACTCCATTTGCAAGTTGAATGGGAACTTTATGTGGACGAGCATTCAACATAAACTCAAGGCAAAAAGTCATATGCGAAGTAGCCCCAGAATCTGGTTTCCATTCCCTGTTTGCAACAAGTGAAGTTGAGTGGGATACAATGCTTGCATTGGAGGCCACATGCATGAAAGACGCTGCAGCTGCACGCTTTTTGGGGTTTCTCTTTGCAACAAGCTCCAGGAACTGGGCACACTGCAAAAGAGTATGATTGGCCCCACACAGTGCACATGAAAATGCAGGTGTTTGCAGTGCAGCTGCTGGAGCAGCAGAGGATGAGGGCGACTGAGAGAGACGAGATGCAGGTTGTCCCATAGCTATGCACCTAGGAGTGTGTGTGCAGAAGATGTAGGTAAAAACAAATATGTAGGTTGATAGGTGTAAAGACTAATGCTAATGAACACCCAGTTGTAAGGCACTTAGGCCCTCTCCCCAGAATCACAGGGTTGACTACCTGGATGTTTTCTGGTGGATTTAAAGACTACCTCTCAAAGAGGGTTTGTCCCAACAGTTGGTGCTCTTATATACAAAGAGGGACACACACACAACCAGGGCAAGACAAGGATGCAAAATGCGAAGCAGGAATGCAGAGGATGAGTATCCCAGATGATAGACTTAGATGATAAGCTCGGGGCCCATAACCTGTTAGAACAGGCAGCACAGAGGTCTGAAGTCAACAGTGAGAACTCTTGTGTATCGGAAGGAAAAAGGAAGTAGGTTCTAACCTGAAGTCAACAGTGAGAACTGAGGACTCCAGGACTACACTAGACTACTTATATATGTAAGAAGGCATAGCTAAGCAGTGCACACCGCGATAGGCTGTGTGCATGATAATCAGCAACAGGCTGTGGGTAGTAATCAGGAACAGGCTGTGCATAGTAACCAACAACAGGCTGTCAGGCAACAGGCTGTGTGCATGGTGATCAGCAACAGGCTGTGCCCATGATGATGAGCAACAGGCTGTGCTCATGGGAACACACAGCAGTAGGCTGTGTGTATGGAAACAACTACAGAATCGAAATATGTGCAGTAAGCAAGTAAGTAAAATGGAACAATGGTAGAGTCCAATCACAACCTTCAACAACACATTGGTTGCATCAGTGAATTTGGTGAAGTGTGGGGCAATGCCAAGCCCGGGAAGCGAACATGGAGCAAGTGTTTTATAGTACTTGCAAAGGTGTTCAGAAACCTTGGCGAGGGCTTGAAAGATGCAAGCAACACGCTCGTGATTGCAGTCCTCTGATGCAACCCATGGAGAGTCTTCAGGCACAGCAGTTGGCACGAGCCCTGCAAGGGATGTGTAATCATTAATCAACCCTGTTATTGCTAGATTGGACCCCACAGTTGTGAGGAGTAATGCAGGCATGGGGGAGACATGCAACTGTGAGAGGCTTCAGTTAAGGACTTGGCAGAGCTCCAAATAGTAACTGACCTCAGCAACCCTTGTGAGATAATCTTTTTTGCCCTGATAAATCAGATCACAGCCTTCAGCACCCATGTTGCTTTTATCTTCCCACAGCATAACTATGGTTTCGGGGGGGTCGGGAAATTGTTCCAGTATAGCCCTCTGCTCCCTGTCTGGCGCCATTTTCTTGTCAGTTGGGTATAGCATAGTTCTCCTGAACGATTGGCCGAAAGCTTAGGGAGATCCGCATCTATCTTTCCCGCCTGCCCATCTTTGGGATGGAGTTCCCTACTGAACAGGGCGAAGTTGCTAGTGGTCTTATACATTGTATCTGGGACTGGTTCGTTACTCAATGTGTCTGTTATGAATTCGGCAAAAACAGGATGGTAAACGGTGATTGGAGGCCCAACTAAGTTGGCAGGATGACCGTTCAACACCATAAGTTTATGGCCGGTGGCTTGGGTTGTTCTCATTGTGTACAGTTGGGTGGCTTGGGACAGAGCCACTAGCTTTGGCAGGTTCACATTATCATTTATACTGGGCAAAAGTAGGGTCCTCGGGCATAGTTGGTATTTCTATTAAGTATGTCACTCAGATGTGGCTTTTATCAATGAAACAAGTATGTAGCTTGCAAACTGCAAGAATGAGATTGACGCAACCTTCTTCCGCATCAGCGATTGTTGAAAGGGGGGTGGAAGGTGTGATACTGTCGCCTTTCTGCATCAAATCCAGGGAGTTTGTAATGTAAAATCAAGTTGTTGTTTCTTTACTCCCTCGTGCGACAGGGTAACCACGTGCTGTTGTTTGAGGTGGTAAACAGCTGTTGTTGTGCACGGTACAAATGAAGTGTACTGATCCACTGCCTCTGCGACTGTCATTTCTGGGCAATAATGTCTTGCCGAGTTGCAGATCTGGTTTGACAAGTAGATGTGCTATTATGCGACTCCACATTGCTGCGAGATCTGGTGCTAGCACTGGGGCCAAATGGGATTTGCCACTAGTCGCCATCTGCGTAGTGACAAACACTAGGCAATGCTCAGAGGTGAGAAGTGATCTTCATAGGAAACCCTGCTAGCTTACAAGAACCAGGCAGAGAGATGATGTTAGTTGTGGGAAGAAAAGCAAAGAACCTCCACGAAAGCTTTACTCACGGAAACTTCTGATCCAGTCCGTAACTCATGTGACTCGTCTGTGATGCTTGACGTCTTTGCTTTGCAAATTGTGCTGCACTCAGTACTGCCTGGATGGCCGCTAAATTTAGTCTATTTTAGCTGGTTTTACATACCCTGCCGTGGCCTGTGCGACACTCCACATTCCCATGTCAAACTGGCATCTCTTCCTCCCACTACCACCACCTTCCCCTCGTCGTTGCCACAGTTGGCCTCCCCTGCTTGACCTGGTTCCTGGCTGCTGTTCTCGCCTGTGGGTAGCGTTTCCGTCAGGTTGGGCTGAGGCCTGACTTGGCACCTGCACTGGCTTTCGGTGGCCCCACTGGGTTGGGTGGGGCGCTTGACTTGTCGTCAATGACACCCCTGAGCATGCACTGAGCATCAACAGCTTGTGCTGCCTTGAACAAGTATGCGCTGAGCTGCCCTCCCAAGCGTACACTGAGCCCCAATAGCTTGCGCTGCCCTCGCCAATGGAGCATGCATGCACTGACATTGTTGAGCTGCCCTCTGGAGTGTGCACCAAGCATCAAGAACTTGCACTGCCCTCAACGAGCGTGCACTGAGCTGCCCTCCCGAGCATGCGCTGAGCGCCAATAGCTTGTGCTGCCCTTGCCAATAGAGCGTGCACCGAGCTGCCCTTGACAATGGAGCGTGCACCAACATTGTCGAGCTGCCCTCTGGAGCATGCACCAAGCCCCAATACCTTGAGCTGCCCTCTTTGAGTGTGTGCCAGGCGTCAAGAGCTCATGCTGCCCTCAAATACTTAGATGTAGATAGAATAAATATACAATTGGTGTTTAACATTTTTCAAGCAGGGCGAGACCTGAAATGCCAGATGTGCAGAGCAAGTGCGACATATGTTTTGATGACAAAAAATTGATACAAACTCTTGTTGCAGTATGGATTGTGTTCCTTGCGCACTATCAGCAGAATAGCTCAGTTGGTTAGAGCGTCAGATAGTAATTCTGAAGTTGCCGGCTTGACTCCGGCTTCAGTCAATCTTTTATGCTTAATCAGTGTTGAACTCTGGTGTTTGGATCAGACAATGCTATATGTATTCCTGTGCACACAGCCTTATTGCTGTGGCGCATAGCCTTACTGCTGTGCATATTCTTATGCGCATAGCCTTACTGCTGTGTGTCTCAGACATATATATGTAGCTAGTTTACAATAGATTCTGGGCTTTTCGCCCCCCCCCATCTGAGACCTGTCTTTTCGGCTACCATCTGCGATCATCTGACTTTCCCCTTCCAACAATCAGCTGGGACTACAAGCTTTGCACCATGAGCTGTGTAACCTTATTTCCTGAAACCTTTCCATGTTCACCCTTCGCCTGTTATTTCTTCGGTTTTATGTAACACTGTAGTTCCTGGGGCCAACCTCACAAATGTTTCTGCCAGTATTTCATCTTCCTCCTCTACCATAGCTCCCTGCCTGTTGGCTCACAGGTGCTACATTTCCTTTTGATCTGTGTGTTGGAGGGGGGAACTCAGATGGGAGCTGCAAAGGCAGATGGGTCTCAGATGGGAGGCGAAAAGCTCCTATCCATTGCAAGAGTAGCTAGCTACATAGGTACAAGAACAATAGAGTGGGTAAAAGACAATAAGAACAATAAGGAAGATCAGTATTAGTGAAGACAATAAGAACAATAAGATGCTCATCAGTATTGGGACAATAAGATTCTTATCAGTATTGGGACAATAAGATTCTTATCAGTATTGGGACAATAAGAATGATAAGAGGGAGATCCATATCAGTGACAGCTGACAACCAAGCTTCAACACCATGCCTCAGCCTTAATTACTTTCCAGACTCACAAACACTCACGAGAGCCTGTGGAAGAGGTATGTCATTTGCTTAATGCTGACTACTGTCTCTGGTTTGATCCAGAGTCCTAACAAGGGGCAAACATTGATGCGACCTCAACATGTTAAACAGGCAGCACAGTGGTCTGAAGTCAACAGTGAGAACTCTTGTGCATTGACATGGAAAAGGAAGTAAGTACTAACCGGAAGTCAACAGTGAGAACTGAGAACTCCAGGACTACACTAGCCTACTTATATGTGTAATGTAGGTGTGTGGGAACAGTATGAGTAATGTGTGAACAGGATGAGTAATGTGAGAGCAGGATGAGTAATGTGAGAGCAGGATGAGTAATGCTCAGTCAGTGGCTCAGTCAGCATTAGTAAGTACAACTACATAAGTAAAGATCAAAACCAGATCATTAGGTAAGCAGGAATGCGAGAATGTCACAGTGCAATCACAGACTTCAACACTCCCCCGGGACGAGAGCAGTCTTGCTTATCTCCCCTGTAATCCCATCTTGGAACACAAATTCTCCACAGATAAGGAAGTGTTTTAGTAAGAATGTCTGCAAGTTGTTCTGCAGTGGGTACATATTCAACTGCAATAGAGCCCTTCCCAACTTTGTCTCTCAACCAGAACATAGCCAAGTCAAGGTGCTTCATGCGACCATGATGCTCAGGATTCTTAGACACCTGGATCACTGACTGGTTGTCCATGCAAAGGAGAGAAGCACCAGACTGTTAGAACAGGCAGCACAGAGGTCTGAAGTCAACAGTGAGAACTCTTGTGCATTGGCAAGGAAAAGGAAGTAAGTACTAACCTGAAGTCAACAGTGAGAACTGAGGACTCCAGGACTACACTAGCCTACTTATATATGTATTGTAGGTGTGTGGGAACAGGATGAGTAATGTGAGTAATGAGGATGAGTAATGCTCAGTCAGCTGCTCAGTCAGCTGATCAGTCAGCTGATCAGTCAGCATTAGTAAGTACAACTACATAAGTAAGGATCAAACCGGATCAAATAGGTAAGCAGGGATGCGAGAATGTCACAGTCCAGTCACAGACTCCAACACAGACACCCTATATCCCAATTCACCAAGCAGATGTTGGAGTCTGTGATTAGACTGTGACATTCTCGCATTTCTGCTTACCTATTTGATCTGGTTTGATCCTTACTTATGCAGTTGTACTTACTAATGCTGACTGAGCAGCTGACTGATCAGCTTACTGAGCATTACTCATCCTCATTACTCATCCTGTTCCCACACACCTACATTACATATATAAGTAGGCTAGTGTAGTCCTGGAGTTCTCAGTTCTCACCGTTGACTTCAGGTTAGTACTTACTTCCTTTTTCCTTGCAATGCAGAAGAGTTCTCACTGTTGACTTCAGACCTCTGTGTTGCCTGTTCTAACAAATGTGTCCTCAGTATGGTGACTTCGTGCTTTTTGGGCATGTATATATCCAGATTGTTATGAGTAAAATCCCCGTCGATGAATGGCAATATTGCCAGGGAGCCAGAAATGATACTGGCTATGCTGGTTGACATTTTCAGCATGTTATTCAGATCCACCCCTGTGTATTCGAGAAAAGTGTTTTTATTATTATTTATAACTGTTTCTGGATTGTAGTCTGAGTATCATTAGCCCTCGTTTATTGGCCCTGCCACGTCCACTCACATTTGTTGACCTCTGGCATGGCTGATATTATGGGAAGGTTTGTGATTAGTGTCCAGTGAAGCTTCTGGTTACCATGCCGGTCATTTCTGTGTCTCACTAGTTATCAGGGCTGATCTTTCCATGTTATATCTGATATTGCCACCGGGAATACATGTAATGCTCTTCTTGTTGGTCAGCTCTTTCTTTGTTCTCTGAGAGGCTGGATAAGGAGTGGATGTGGTTTGGCTCATAGATGGGGAGGCGAAAAGCCCAGAATCCATTGTACACTAGCTACATATATATATCTGAGATGCACAGCAGTAAGGCTGTGTGCACAAGAATATGTACAGCAGTAAAGCTATGTGCAACAGCAGTAAGGCTATGTGCAACTTATATACTGAGCAGAGAGGGGGAAGAGGATTCCCATGGAGGTCCGGAACCGGAAGACGTCCGTGGGGCTGGAGATGAAATAGTCGGCTATTCTCGCAAACACCACAACTCAGCAGGGTGTGCGACTGTCTGGGTGTCGAGCTGGGACAAAAATTAAGACAAAGCAGAAACACTCCGCAACATGGGATTCTAGCCCGATTGGGACTACTCCGGAAGGCCCGGACCGGAGGCGAGCCGGAGTGGCATAGAAGCTGTGGGAAAGAGGAAGTGGACCGGAGTGCTGCAGGAACTGGAATGACCGGAAATGAACCGGAAATAAAGTCGAAGTACGAAAAGGACGTTCAGAGGCTTAGGCATAACCCCGGAGTCGAGTCGAAGACAAGGATTGAAAGAGGAGACTCAGTCCATGAAGGGAAACATGGAACAACATTAATTTTCCAGATGAAGTACTGGATGTGGCTAAGAAAGATATACACCAAAGTCCGTAATTGTAGTCCTAAATGTGGATAAGTAATGTGACCCGTGCATAAAACAATAAGCCACTATGCAAATGGGAACAGAGAAGTAAAGTGATGCTAAAGACAATAAAGGAACCTTGGATAAACAGATAAACAGAAGAAACACTTAGTAAAGCGTGTGACACAAATATCCGAAGTTCTGAAGTGTTCCGGTTGGTCCCGGATCGGTCCAGAGGTCCGGATCCAGAGTGTGACCATGGTGTGACCGGAATGTGACCGGAACCGGAATGTGACTGGAACCAGAGTGCACAGATATAACAGCACTTTATTAACATCATTACACTTGTAATGTTAGATGTATTTTTCACAGCTGAATAGTAATACATACCTGTATAATAAGTTGATTTGACCTTTAACCTCTGTTGAGTTGCCTTACAATTTAGTTATGATCACAACTAACTCATTGTGCTGCTGTTTGTCCTTGTGCAGATGATTTTGCGATCTGTTGGAGAGTGTGGGATCAATGCATGGAGCCAGATATAGTGCCTGTTTGTGATCATATCATTATGTGATCAGGATTGATTTTCCTGATCGACATGTTGTGAATTTTCCTCTGGTGCTCATAATTGGTGGGATGATACTATATCTACACGTGGTATCTGGAGAACATGCCCAGCACATACCATAGACACTGGGTGTACTTCTACTAGTATACTGCTCCCATGTAACTCTTGGTGATCCTCGTTGGAACTCCGTCTGTGAAATGAAAGGTGAATCAATCGTCCAGAATAATGTGTCCAAGCTCTTGTTCTTCTGTCTGAGAGGCAATATCAGCTCTGTGTAGATGTTGCTTGAAGTTTGGGCATCAAGAGTGATGTTTGCAATTTAGCATCTGCCAGGTAAATTATAAACACCATTGACTCATATTCACAATCTGAGTCATCCAGCATCCCGTTTCACTTGGTTTCCTTCATCTTGTTTTTGTTCAGAAGGTCCACATGCAATGAATGCATCTAAAACACAATTCTCCAATGACACCAGTCTGCTAGTCTTGGTATACACCTTTGGATGCATGAGGCTTATCATGAAGCCAATGTTGATGAAATGCTATGTGTTGCAGCCAAGGTCCTGGAATATCTTGTCTGAGATGAAGCCAGTATTGAATGACGGAAAGAAAGAACTGGTGAATTCCGTAGAAGACTTTACAAAATACAGAGATAAATATATATGAGGACAAGTAAACACAACATGGAAGCAGCACACAGAAGGAATCAGGAAACAGCGCCGTGCGTACTCGGTATCACCAAAAGTAACCGGGCGCTTGGTTTTATTGGCACATAATGAACCTCATCTAGGATGTGTTTGACCCCTACCTGAACATTGGACCGTGAGTTAGAAGCCTTCATACTTGGTGTAATATTAGATCTATGAAATAACAGCATTTTTGCCTCAGTGATTTTCTGGTTGAGATTTTTTCCCACTTCAAGCCTTCAAAAATTTCAATTGACCTGTAGAAAGCCCTTGGTGAAGTTTCAGAGGTCCACAATCTTGTTGAAATATTCTGTGAATAAATCAAGCGTACAATAAATCACCCTTTTAGTCAAACTCCCAAATAAACACCAATTCTCAGGGCATAAAAAACACAATGATCCTTGTTTTTGCAATAGATATGTTGAGGAGCATCCTTCTATGAACCACAGACAATTTCGCTCTTAATACGCAAGTTACGGGCGCAGGATAACCTGTTCCAGAGTGCCCGGTTACTTTTGGTAATATCGAGTATGTAAATAATAGCCAGTCCAAGTAATAAAGAGTCCGCAGTAAAGCATACACAAGGAACTGTCGCAGCATCAGCGCAACAGTGAGTCTGAGCGGTGAGAGCACCACAAGGTTGACACGAATGCCTGTACAGCTGCAGGAGGCGTGGCTGCATCAGTTTGTCGTTCCAACAGCCAGTGGCCACTTTGGCCACCTGGTCTGACTTGAGGCTGCAACATAATTCATTGTGTGATTGTCAATCAGGAGAGTCAACTGTTAAACCAGTCATATACACCTTTTATGGCCTTAAGATCCACAACAAACACCTTCTTTGCCATGGCGGTTTGGATCAAGCAGATCACAACCTTGTCCTATTCAATTGGAATACTGGCTTCATTGAATTCAGCTACTCTGAGGCAAATATATTCGAGCTGGGAGACTGTTGTTGTTGGGAAAAATGGCTGAAGCCAGAGTTGAACCAGCGACCTTAGAATTACTATCTGATGCTCTAACCAACTGAGCTATTCTGCTGATAGTGTGCAAGGAACATATAATTCATACTGCAACAGAGAAGTGCAGAAATTTGATGCTATGTGCTTTGTAAGCGTCCTTTTGCAGTGTATTTTTAATTTTAAGGCTATCTGTTTGCCCATATCAGTTCTGAGTTCCTCGTTGAAGGTATTACAAAGAATGCCTCCATTAGTTTTCTTTATTCATTCGCTTTTCTTGCTGCTCATTCAATTTGTCAGCTTAATGTAGCTCCACTTCCAGTTGTTGTACGGAGCTGAGTCGATATCATGCCTTTCATATTTTCCCCCATCTGCCTCGACAACAGGACATCCTTTCTCCCTGTTAAATGCATGCAAAATGTGTTTAATCATGTATATATAGTCCAAAGCTTGTAATCAGATTACCCGATTACAATGGCCTTTTGGCACAGTTGGTTCTGCTACTAGCTTTGGGCACGGGATTTAACACTCCCAGAGATCCTCAGAAGAATTGTATGGTGGATGATTGTGATACCGTGTAGTATATTCTCATACGAACTCTAATTACTTTACATTGCCCATGTACATATCTTCCAAAGTAGTCATGTGTAATAGGTCACACATAGAGTACCTAATCTCATCTTACTTTTGCTCTACTCTTCCATGTTTGTCTAAAGCTATTTCAGTGGGCGCTGGAGGATTCGAGCAATCTCGTTGATCCTCGCGCCGGCTGAGCACCCAAATCTCTGCTCTCCTCTCCCAGATCTAGGAGCCTGATCGAAGGTCAAACAATCCCTTTTGCCAGGGACACAGGCTTGAGTCCCGAACACGTGGACTTGCCTCCCAGGATGGCGACTCAAGCCACGGCTAGGCACTCGCAGCGCCACCCTTCAGTCTTGCCTCGTGAGAAGACCTGTGCCGAAGCCATCCTTCACAATGATTGAGCTGCTTGAAAAAGTCAATTGGGATAAGGTATTGTCAAGTCACACATTGGCGGTGCTGTTTAATTGTGGCTGGAAGGATGTTGTCGTCTCGGATCTATCCCTTTGGTCTAACATCTTCATTGATGATGCCTGTCAATTTGATACACAGTTTGTCGCGACTTCCATCAAGGACGCCAAGTCGTGGCTCCTCTATTTTCACCTCGATATCATGGCCTTGCATGTTTACCCTCGCTGTATACACCCTCCACCTCCTCTCGACATTTTAGCTTCATCTCCTCTCAATCTTTTTGCTTCATTGTTTGAGATGTTGGCCTCCATGTGGTTATGATCCCAAGATCACTATTCAGGTGTTGTGCTATATATCTGTCAACTCTTGTCCAGCCCTCACCGAGCTTGAGATGGACCTCTATCCTGACATCAATTTAAATGACGTCCAGCCTGTTCTCCTTCCTATTTTTGGCAGTGTCTCCTCCCTGCTCCTTTTAAATTCCCCAGTTTTTTGCTCTGTTAAGTTGATGGTTGAATTTTTTTACCTGGACAGCAATCTGCAGTGGGGTGATCTGAAGAACACATTGGAGGGGTTCACTTCCCTTATTCGTCTTTGCCTGCTCGATGTGACATGCAGTGGGCAGTGTCTGTAGCTGGTATTATAAACACTGAGGAACCTCCACATGTGTTGACACACAAAAAACCATATTGTTACATCTGTGCATCCGGATTCCGGGATCACCTGGTTCCCTTCCGGTTCCGATTCACCAGAACCATCTGGACCGGCTTTGGACCACCTCGGCTGAACAGGTTTTTACGCAATAAAGGATTACTGAGTGTTTCCTGTTTATCCATCTTCTTTCTTTTTGTCTCGTACTTGACTTCTCTTCTTCATCCGCATTTGGACATCCTCTTATTGTTATGCTCAAGGTCATACTACCATTACTATATTTAGGATTACAATAACGGACTTTACTATATATACACTTTAGTTACGTCCTGTACTTTAGTTTGATTATTAATGTTGCTTGACTTCATCTTGCTCTGAGTCGCTTTCCGGTTTACTTTCCGGTCCTCACCTATTGACTTCTTAGCTGCCGGCTCAGGTAGTACGCACACCCTTACCTTCTGTGGTGTCTGCGCTCCACTTACTTTATTTCCGATCGTTCTGGTCTTCTGGTCTCCGGTTGGTCCTCTGTCTGGAACCCTCGTCATCAGCTCGGTATATAACACATATGATCCCTCCGCGACACTCACCACGAGAAAACTCAACATGCTGGCCCCCAGCCAGAAGCAGCCGCTTGTGCTCAACACGGAGGCCTTTGAGACGAAGCACCTCAGGGAGCTCAACCTCGACTGCGCACAGTGGATCAAAGCATCACGCAATTACGTCTCCTTCATCGAGGAGGCATCCGAGTCTTGACTCTACAGAGAGCGCGCGTTGGCACACGCACTTCAGCCACTTCGAGCACATTGAGAAGGCACAAGAAAACTACTGTGCGATCCTTGTGACCAATGTGCGCCTGTGTACCACCAAGTACATCTCCATGCCCTTCCATTTCGATGCCTTCTTCTATGCACGTAAGTTCGACCAGGCCGTGGGTGAGCTGAGAATGCAGCAACTGGAGGCGTGCCTTGGAGCTGCACCATCATCTTCCCACAGCGCAGGAGGTCGTGAAGGCGCTTTGGGTGGAGAAAACAGCGGCACAAGAGGCGGTTGCGGTGGCAGCAGCGGTCACAGTGGTGATGGAGGTGTTAGAACAGGCAGCACAGAGGTCTGAAGTCAACAGTGAGAACTCTTGTGCATTGGCAAGGAAAAGGAAGTAAGTACTAACCTGAAGTCAACAGTGAGAACTGAGGACTCCAGGACTACACTAGCCTACTTATATATGTATTGTAGGTGTGTGGGAACAGGATGAGTAATGTGAGTAATGAGGATGAGTAATGCTCAGTAAGCTGCTCAGTCAGCTGCTCAGTCAGCATTAGTAAGTACAACTACATAAGTAAGGATCAAACCGGATCAAATAGGTAAGCAGGAATGCGAGAATGTCACAGTCCAGTCACAGACTCCAACAGTCTCTAGCAATTATTTTGCAATTCGTCAAGTGCTTAAGAAAACCCCAATGATCTACAGCTGCATGAATCAATGTGGAGTCCTAACCACTCCCCTAAGTCAACGCCTCGCCGCAAGTCAGAGATGCATGGATGTCTATGTCCAGGGCACATAATTTGTCATACCACCATACCATGGCGGCATGTACAAAGGCGACATCAGATTCCTCTATCTAGGCAAGGCTATCCTGCAGAAGAAAAATCCTGTAATTTGAGTCATTCTGGGTGTCCATCACAGAATGCTTGATTTCCAGACTCGCTTTCTTCTGCTGATGACCACTATAGAGCGGCCTGACTCAAACCTCACCATCTTGCCGATTCTCTCAGTTCCGGGCGCTCACATCATCATTATTGGCCCTGACATGAACAGTGCAAGTCAATGGCTCAAGCACCGCAGAGAGGTCCATGAGGGACGGCGAGATGGCCGTCATGCAATTCTGGGAGGACAAGGAGGCAGAGATGCATGAGCTCAAGAAAAAGGGCCGGTTGATGGGTGTTGGCTGCTACTTGAAGGAGGTGATTTGTCAGTTCACCGGTATAGATGAAATTGAATGAATAGATATTGCAAATGAAAGCAGATAACAGCAAGGCGGAATGAGGGTGCGAGTGACAGTGCATGAAAATTCTGTAGATGAGCCCTGTAGACGAGCTGACATGTGCACGTGACAGACACTATTTCCTCTTATACCCTGATACCCGCATTGCTGTACCACAACTTGGAGGCCGAGGCGCACATTATAGAGGAGCGGTACTCCTGGCAGTACACCATGTACAGCATTGCTCATTTGCTGTTGGCCTCCACAGGAGTTCCGTCTCTTGGTGTGTGTAATTTGCATCTGTCGGCTGCTGAGCTAAGTCTTTACAGAGGACCTGTGCGACTTTTCTGTGTGGATTGCCATGGAAATCCTTGTGGGCCTCACGCACCAGCTCCATGTCATTGACTGCCTGTTAGGTGTCTAGAAGTGCGTGTTCAAGCACATTACCAGGAGGTCCATTGCCCCGGAAAAGTGGGCTGCCCTCGGCTGCTTATACTCTTGGACCACACTTTGTGAGTGCATAGTTGCGACCAGGGCCGCGCTGACATGAGACACAGGAGGATGTACTGGTCGAGCTCCACATGTGGGATGAGTGGCCAGGGGCCCACATCAACGATCACATCAGCAACAACTATCAATTAGACTTCATGCAATTATGCTCCAGGTGTTTTCTGTTTGTGTTAGACATAATACTGTACTTGCTTGTCACGAAAGCTCACTGTGTATGTGTATTATAAATAAATGTATTGCCTGGACTGCCAGCAGCCTGATTTGATCGTAAAAAGAATGCAAAAAGAATACACACTGTCAATGTAACCGAACATTCAATGGTGCAAGCTGACAGCAAAAAAAAAATGTTTATTTCTTCTTGATCACCAAGGCTGGAATCAAACCAGCTGCATCGGAACCTGGCTAGAACTAGCTAGCAGCACATCCACCACAAGGCTTGTGGTAGCCCTGAGTTGACTCACTGCATGTAACATCACCAGAAAAAAAACAATACTGCCACCTCACAGCAAAAGACATGGTTACTGAGGTCGGATTTGACCCAGCTCTACCACAATCTGCCCAGGCTGGTGCTCCCTTTGACGTCAGCCGTAAAAACGTCGGGGCAGCTTGCTGCAAACCGTCTGGGCACCCACTCCATCCATCACACCAGACAATTCTAGCTGCCATATTGTAAACAAGTTGCTGTAAGGGGACGGACACAATGCAGTCTGGTTCTGATACATGGTCGAGTGGCTATCATTCAAGGTAAGCATTATTCAGTTTGGAATCCTCAATTAAAATGTGGGCTGTCCCCAGCAATGATAGGATGAAGCATGTTCATTGCTTTCTGTTACAGGGTGCTGCTCGACAGCAAAGTTTCATTCCCTTATGACATTGTTTAATGATGCAAAGACAACATAGCCCTTCCTTCCCAAAGATAATTTCTAACGACCAGCGTGGACCAGGCACAGGCAAGCCATATTTCCCGACGCAAAGTGTCATGATCTCAGCATAATATTTAGTGCTTTGACTAGCAGCGAGTGTTTACTGCTGCTTGGCTGATGTAAGGAACACAACGATCGACCCATCCGGCACGTGTAGTACATGCCCCATCCTCGGTTTGGCTACAACTTCCTGACCATCAGCCCCAAAAATGAGTGAGGTATGCCCATTTAAACCTCTAGGACCGCCCCTGATCCACACTGCAGACTCCAACACAGCACTTAACCCTCATCTCACCAGATCAACCTACCAGCCCACAGGACCTTGTCATTGCCATCCAGCGCACACTATCTTCACTGGAGACAGAGGATCTCTGCAGCAAGAGTCCCTCCTCCCATCGTTTCCAGCAAGCTGCATGTGAGCTGCTGAATGTCATAGCTTGCAAAATCTCAACCATCACAGTCGATCAGGTACCACGCAGCGCTCTGCTCAATGTTTTTCCTCTCCACGGGACCCAATCACTGCGAAGTGCCAACTCCTCATCAACACAGTGCCGAACCCAATCAAGCTGGAAGAATTCCACTGTCTGCTCTCCTCGCCATAAACCAAACCACATGCTGAGAAAGACCTCGACACATTCCACTGCCTCCTGCATGGCTACAGGGGTGATATACATGCATGGATACATCTCTCATAATTGTTGGTTGACAGCCTCCCACTCATGCTTACGGATGGCAGCACACAACCCTGCGCAGCCTGGCCACCAGCGCCCAATACCAGGTGATGACATCAAGCAGTGCATGGCCAATGACATAGGTTGGGCTGATATCGATGTCGCAAAGTGCCTTGCTCTGTATCACTTGGTAGTCCCCCTTTGCCCACCCCACTCATCCTCTAATTGTTGAAGGTTGTGATTGGACTCTACCATTCTTACATTTTACTTACTTACTTACTGCACATATTTCGATTCTGTAGTTGTTTCCATACACAGCCTACTGCGGTGTGTTCCCATGAGCACAGCCTGTTGCTCATCATCATGGGCACAGCCTGTTATTAGTTACTATGCACAGCCTGTTCCTGATTACTACCCACAGCCTGTTGCTGATTACTATGCACACAGCCTATCGCTGTGTGCACTGCTTAGCTATGCCTCCTTACATATATAAGTAGGCGAGTCCTCAGTTCTCACTGTTGACTTCAGGTTAGTACTTACTTCCTTTTTCCTTGCAATGCACAAGAGTTCTCACTGTTGACTTCAGACCTCTGTGCTGCTTGTTCTAACAGTCTGGCGTCTCTGAGGGATGTTTGGCAACCTTCGAGCGGCCTTGGGCACGTTTTGCCTCCAATGCCATAGCAATGAGATTAATGTGCTGTAGACCAGCGGAGACACAACGTAGTGTACAGAGTAACTACATGCTTGGAGTTGAAGCTAAGAACAACAAGACTTTGTCTCTGTTGTGCTGTCGCCTTAAGCTGGCCCGGCCTAATACAAGAAACTGCACATTTGTGCGCTCGTGCCTCACTCACCAAATCCATCCATTTCCTGAAATTTAAATACAGGCCAAATGCCTACTAGTTTACATCAGTCAGATATTTAAGATAATCAATAGTAAGGTTCTAGATGGCAGTAGCCCGCCACTCATAGATGTGGTTTTATTTAATCTGCAAAGTGAACAGCATAACTACCAGGTGTGCCTAGAGGGCCTTATGAGTTTGAAATCAAATCAGAAATAGTCACTGGTTGAACATTTCAAGTTTTTTGCTGAAAATTTTGGTGAAAAATGTTTTGAGTTTTACAACAAGTTTTTGCCCGAAAAGAAGGTGAAAAACTTGAATCTTTTTTGTGATTTTTTTGAACCTTGTGCAAAACTTCTGAAAAAGTGCTGAAAAAGTTTTGAAGTTCAAGAAAATCATGAAGAAGTTTCAAGTTTTTCACTTGGTTTTTCACTGAAAAATTGCTGTAAAATTCAAAACATTTTTCACTAGTTTTTTCACCGAAAAACTTGAAATGTTCAACCAGTGAGTGACTTGAATTGAACTTGAAGCTTGAAATGAGTTTTATGCCCACTACTTACAAGGTCACTAGTAGCCATCAGTGGTTATTGCTGGCTCCCAACAACCAATGATTTGTAAGGGCGTCTCATGGTTGATGTGATAAGATAGTGGTAGATAGTGATGATCTGTGATCCTCATTGCCTTATTTGGGTGGTCCAAGCAAACATTGGCCCCTATCAGTTTCCAATGGCTTCCAATGGTCCTCACCGCTTGTTTTAAAATTTATTTGGACTTGTATATTTCTTCTGGGCTGTGCTTATCAATTGTGTATCATCCACTCTCCACTACACCCACTGGTTCCCATTGCTCATGTCGGAAACCCAGAAGACCCATAACGCTGTGGGACCACATCTCCTAGGGCCAGTCAACAAGACTCGAAAAAAAGCTGAGCTCCAAACCATTGCTGAGGCATTAGGCCTGGATACAATTGGTGTTGTTGATGTCCTCCTTGGTCGCATCCAGCCATACTTGGCAGCCAACACAGTAACCCTGTCAGCAATCCCTCATTTCGCTGAACTCTATACCTTCAAAAACTACCCATAAATGTTGGAGTCTGTGACTGGACTGTGACATTCTCGCATTCCTGCTTACCTATTTGATCCGGTTTGATCCTTACTTATATAGTTGTACTTACTAATGCTGACTGAGCAGCTGACTGATCAGCTGACTGAGCAGCTTACTGAGCATTACTCAGCCTCATTACTCACATTACTCATCCTGTTCCCACATTACTCATCCTGTTCCCACACACCTACAATACATATATAAGTAGGCTAGTGTAGTCCTGGAGTCCTCAGTTCTCACTGTTGACTTCAGGTTAGTACTTATGTAAACCCGTCCATGGTTTACTACTATTTACTCACACGTTCTGATCACGCTCTCATCTTGATCCTTTACCACGACCATCCCCCCGCTACTCTTTTCTTGTACTCTCTCTCTTGCTTCTCTGTAGAATCTTAGAAAGGTCTTATTTTGGAACCCTTGCCTGAACCGTCGCCTAGTGTTTCCTGGCTTCCGGTGAGTCAGGTTTCCACTTTTTCCAAAATACCGGCCCCCTTCGTACCCCATCGATAAGGAAGATCTCGAGCGATCCCCGCATCGCAGATCCTCCACATCCCCGCATCGTTCCCCACAACCCCACTGCCACCGCATCGTAGCTAACGGGCCTCATCGCAGGCGCCGTTCACCGTCACTGCACCGCACCGGCTGCCACATCACAGATTGTCACACTGTCTTCACGCAAACCTTCCGTTCCGACGTCCCTCCCTACGCGTTCTCGCTCCCAGCAGCTTGAATCCTTCGATACCGAACCCCCCTCTCCGTTAACGCCGCTCCAGCCGCTTCCCGAAACATCTTCATCGCCCGAGCCATCGCCCAAGGCGAAAATCCCTTCTCCGCCGCCTCACAAATGCCCCCTCCTCGACTCATCTGACTCAGACTCCTCCCCCCGACGTCCCGCACACCGCACCATGTCCGCCCACACTACCCTTGACGCGCCGTCAGGGAAGCCGCCCGTCCTTCACCAGGGTGAATGCGACCCCGCCGTTATACGTAACTTCGAGCTGGCGGTCACCAACTACGCCACTCTGAAGGGCCTCGACACCGACAAGGAGGTCATGGAGGTCGTCGTTGGGTGCTTCCGCCACCACGTCATCACCGATTGGCTCTCTATCCCCGACGAGCGCACTCGCGTGCTTGCTCTCCCCTTCGCGGACTTCATGAAGGAGCTCCGCAAACAGCTCCTCCCCCCTGATTGGGAACGCACCTTACGCTTGGCAATGCTTAACTGTCGTCATCAGAGTGCCGAGCCCTTTTACACCTTCGCGATCACCATCCGCGCCCAGAACTCCCTCCTCTCCGGCAGCCCCTCGCATCTCACCAACGACGGCCTCCGCTCCCACCTTGAGACCACCATGTGCAAGGACCTCATGGAAGACTACGACTCCGACGCTACGGCCAAGGGCGAGAAGACTTTCGCGTTATGGCTCGCGGCCATCAAGCGTGTCGACGACAAACGCCGCCGTGATATCAGCCGCATCCACGCTGCCGCAGCCGAGGAGCGCGATCGCCGCGACCGCGACCGCAAGCGCCGCACCGACGACGACGGCGACCGTCCCTCAAAGAAGTCTAACAACCAGAACGTCCCGCCATCATCTGGCCCTTCTTCCTCCGGGTCCACCAAGCGCTGCCCTGCCCTCACCGACGCCGAGAAAGATCTCCTCGACTCCAATTTCGGCTGCAGGAAATGCCGCAAACCTTTCGTCGACCACCGCTCCAGCGACAACGTATGCGATTTCCCCCCCCCCGTTAAACTACAAACCTGTGTCCGCCGCTGTTGTGAAGTCAGCCTTTGCCGCCCTCCCGAAGGCTCGCGCTGACAAATACGAGGCCGCGCGCGCGGCGAAGGCCGCCAACACCGCCGCGGCAGTCACCGACGCCGCTTATGTCGCTGCCGTCCTGCCCGATATCGAGGACGGGAACGACAGCGGGACTACTGACGGTGACCTCTCCAATCACGTGAGTCTCCCCCACCGCGTCCCCCATCTGTTCTGGGAGTGCCTCGTGCATGGCCCCGGGACAGAACTCCCCATTGCCGTCCAAGGGCTGATCGACCACGGCTGTCATCTAGCGTTGATCAAGCCGGAACTCGTCGCCGCTCTAGGCCTCCCTCGTCGCTCGTTACCAGAACCGGAACTTGTTAATGTTGCTATCTCGAACGAACCGAACGCACGTAAAGTGAGTACGGCGCTCTCCGAATATGTTGATCTCAAATTTACTTTGAGAGATCAGACTTGGACATCGTGCACTACCAGACTGTTGATCGCTCCGGGCCTCTGCGCCCCCATTATCTTTGGACTTCCATTCCTTACGCATAATTACATTGTCGTAGATCACCACGCGCGCACCGCCGTCGATAAGCGGTGCAAATATGATCTTTTGAACCCACCGCCGCCCCCCGCGCCCAAACAGCCAGTTATGAAACTTAAGGACCGTATGAAGAAAACAAAGGCGGACCACATAACGATGGCTGCTGAACTCAAAGACATCTGCGACAAACACCGT